>JAGPOY010004166.1:0-12245 GCA_018983105.1 Silene uniflora | reverse complement strand
CACCTCCTATTTATAGTAGAATAGGAGGTGTAACGTACACAAGCATTGAAGATTGAATTGTGCATAGAAGTAGGCGGTCCCTATCGGGATCACATGGTCCCGATCGGGACCGTAGTGTTCCAGCAATTTTGTGTTAATTCGAGCTTAAATGCAAAGGTATCCAATGTTGGCTCTTAATTGTGCGATTAATCACCCGGTTTAAGACCTTCATTTGGCATATTAAGAGCATTGATCTTTCATCTTCTCCACATTAACTTGGCTTGACTTTGCATTATCTCACAATTGGAATCTTTATGCACCTTAACTTCCTTTGACAATTATAATATGGATTTGACTTTTACTTTTGTAAGATGTTGCATTTGTTGGTCCATCCATAATATAAATGTCAATGCTTCATTATTTCCATGCTTGCTTGACTCTAGAGTTGGGCTTGACTTCATGTTGCATTTTCTTTATTAATCCAACAATTAAACCGTGCAAAATCCATGCAAGCTTCAACACTTAGCCCAATTCTTGCTCTTGACTTAGCCTTGCTTCTAATTTGCTCAATTTGTTGTAGAATTTAGCACATTTATGCTTATTTCCTATAAAACATGTCAATATAGCAAAAAAAGCTAGAAACAGAAATATTAGCCCAAAACACTAAAGATAAGTGTATAAAACAATGCAAAACAAGAGCTAACATAGGGGTAAAAGTCTATATAAATTGCACTTATCAATGAAAGTAGGAGAGAGAATGTGGGATTACATGTTATATTAACCACAAAAAATAGACAAATAAGAAAAGTGGAAGATCTTTGTGAATTTTACGTTTTAGGAAATGTGGAAGATGTTAGTGAATAACAAATATACAATGGAATAGAGTTTTCATAAGACAATATATTCTAGAGTATTCTAAGATATGAATATTCATATAAATAATACTAGTGTAGCTCCCGTGCTATAGCACGGTTTTTTTAGATGAAAATAATTGTACTTTTATTGTGTACAAAATCAGAATATCAGTATTTATAGTTTAAAATGAATTAGAGGAGTAGTTCATAAGAGAAATATACTAAGTAGGAGAATGTGATGTAGGCGGTAAACTTAGGCGGAAAAAAATTGAGATTTGTTATTTTTTTTAGTGGAAAGGGGGTGCCAAGTGATTTTCGAAAATAATAATAATAATTGCATTATTGAAAAATTTAGCAACTTTTAATATATAGTTTAATACAAATTTTATTTAATTTTAATAAAAGAAAATAATAATTATGAATTTAACAAAAATATTAGAGTCATAATTATAAAAACATATTTATTGAAAAGATATATATTTAATGAAAGAAAGTTTTACTTGTTTCCTAATTTAGGTAGATGCTTTTTGGAGGGAAAACTAAGAGAATTGTTATTCTCTTAGTAGTAAGGAGATTTCATAACATTTTGTTGGATTTTTGATTTGTATTTCGGTTTTTTATTAGTCCGTCTAGGTCACTTCTTTACGTTTCTTGTTTTTTCCCCATAAAAATACATAATACATTTTAAGTAAATCTAAGCTAATTTTGAATTGTTTTTCTTATATTTGTATGCAGATCATGCCAGTAAAGAAGAAGGAATTTTGTTATGAATTTCATTCGCTGTCATTTATTATTCATTTTAAAGATGATTCGTGAATTACAATTTTCGTATTGTCACAAATGTCGTCAAGGCCAATACAAAGGCCAATACAATGACTGAAGAAAGATACGAAGATGAGAGTATCAGACCTAATTTACTTAATTCGGTTGTCTTAATAATCACGTTAAGACTTGCTTCGTTGAGCCAACTCCTCGACAGGGTTGCAAATATGGATCGTAAAATGTTACGAGATATCGGGATATGTCGTCGAGATATCGACATATTCATAATTAGGAAATATGTATCGTGATATATCGTAGAGAACAATATTGTGATATTCTAGAATAAGATATATTCGGTTAGCGATATTATGTGATCTTCGCCTCTTCGGTAGTACTATATATACACCGTAGTTGTAATAGTTAGAGGTACGAACGAACAATTATCAATAATACAATTGCTTTATGATTTCCGCTTTCTCTATTTCTATTATAATATACCGTAATATCGTCAACCGTTGAACACTACAAAATTCTGAAAAATAGGACAAAGGTGAAAAACTCAATTATTAAAAATGAGAATAATTTGTAGTACCAGTTTGCCACACCTTTGTATTATTGATCAGACATTCACACAGCATGACAAAACAATGGTCACAAGCATATTTCTTCAAGTCAGTAGCTTTATGGTCCCTCATCTGGAACCCCTCAAGGTGCCGCTATGCTGGATTCTTCGAGTTAGCTCTGCAATTACCTCTTGCAAGTACCTATTTGGGCTATTGCCAGAGGGTGGGTGTTGCCTTGCTGGTTAGTTGAATTACAATTTCATTTATCTGTCTGTCGTGTTGGCGTAAAGACGACTTTTCTGGCCATTTTATCGACTGCAGCCAAATGAATCTATGAATCAAAACCAGAATCTCAGCCACATGCAAATATATACGTAGGACTAGATTTACACCAGGAAGACGAAACATTATGGATGGTGAATATATATTATATCCTGTATGATATTAACAAAGTGAGACAGGAAACGGTAATACAGCTACAGAATTGCCAGCAGGGAAATCGAATAAAAAAAGAGTTTAGCAGCGCAAAGTTGCAAACAAAGCATAATCATGATATTCATCAATGAATCACTGTCTAATTTGAGTGATTGAAAGGTTGGGAATGTATTGAATATGGGGCCAGTCTTGCCCAGTTAATCTTTGACATCTTTCATACAGGTCCACGGAACATCCTGAAACAACAAGATGACGGAGAGAGGTGAGGTTTAATAACCATCTTGGAATTGATTTCAGTTCATTGCATTCTGCAATTTCAAGGTACTGGAGGGAGTTACAGAGTGACCCCCACGGCTTGCCATCATCCTCATATTCTACGTCCGTCTTTTTGTCTGCAAGACTCACTATGGGGATCCGGGATAGATATAAGCTCTCCAAACAAGCGAGATGCCCCAGTCCTCTAGAAAGACACCGTAGCTTGGGACAATGATTAAACCGAAGGGTTTGAAGGGAAGATGAGCAGGCACGGAAGACTTGCTCGTATTCTGTCAAACTCTCTAGTTTCTGGTCATTAAAAATGAGGAAGTTGCTGAGAGATTGCAAGGCATCCACAGGCAGTGAAGAATGTAACCATGCTAGGTTGTCTGTATGCACCTTCCTTAATTTGGGATAGCTTGTGGGAGAAGTGGATGTGAAGGAAGTAACTTCCCCTAACAACTCATGTGTACCCTTATTTGTAATGATTTGAAAATTTTCATTGAAATCGAAAAAATTCAGCTTTTCCACATTGGGGCAGTAAGGCAGAGAGGTTAATTCTGGGCAATCTAATATACCTAAACTTTTTAATCGGAAAAGGGTGAGAGAAGAGAATTGGTGAGTTTCGTTCCCTGATCTCCGCCACCATGTCTTCAACTTCGGCAACTTATAAAAATAAATTTTTTCAAGGGAGGGCAATAATGACAGACGTTCTCCATTCGACACTGGCAACAAAGCTGTTGCTGGATGATTGTCTATGTACTCTAAATTTGGCAGTTTACCGATATGAAGTGACCTCAGATGATGCAGTTTTCCTAATGAAGGAAGATACTGCAACTCGGAACAATGGTCAAGGCACAAACTAACAAGATTAGGAAGAAAGACAGCCAAACTGTCTTCACTTGCCCATCTTGGCATTGTCACGCAACGGTACCCCACCAAATCCAGCTCCTCCAAATTGGCGTGCGGCTGGAGAGCGCCGACCAGCTCTTCCTCATAATCCGTCTGTCTATTACTCTCTTCATGCTTGCATTCAATCATAATTCTTTTGAGATGCTCCTTGTCTCTCATATAGGCTTCGTCTTTTACACTGTCACACTTGGTAAATGCTCCACTTTCCGGGAAGTGGATAACAATTTTAATACTCTCCCTCAGATTCTTCAGAGCTTTTAAGCCCTCAAGATCATTATGCTGCTTCAAGCTTGAATTCCCCTTTCCAATTACAAACTTCGTCAACTTGTAAAGACTTGTCAACTTACCCAACCCTGACGGCATAACAGTTATGCTGTTGGAATATGGCATTTTCAGGACTCTAAGATTGACAAGCTTTCTTAAGTCTTCTGGTAACTCCTTCAGTTTACTGGAGTGGAACAAATCCAGTGTGTGTAAATTGTACAGTTTCGTAATAGACTTCGGGAGCGATTCCAAATAGTGACTAGAAATTTCCAAATACCTCAAATGTATCAATTTTCCTATTGAGGACGGTACATTTTGGATATTGAGAAAACTCAAGTCCAAAGCCCTTAGACTCTTGTAACTTTCCAGGATTAGCTCTATATCAACAGGCGCCGCATCAGAGATACACGTGCCAAAGTGAAGGTATGTACGAATGTGAGCCTTAGTGATAGAATAAGTTGCGTACTTTCCTCGCATAGCAGATACATGGCGAATCTTTTTATCTACGTCACCCGTGAAGGAACTTGCAGCACAGATCTCCTTTTCAGTAACTTCTAGAGCAACATCGTGCATAAGGTCGTGCAATTTAAATGAAAAAATCTCACCACGATTATGTGTTTGCACATCCTGGAAAAAACACCAAAATGATACTCTTCGCCAGCATCTTCTATGCTTTGACCTTTTTCCAATGGCACGACATAGCCTTGTGCTATCCAAAGACTGATTAGCAACTCCTTTGGTATCTCAAAATCTTTGGGAAACAAGGCACAAAAACTGAAACAACTCTTTAACGGGGACTGGAGATTATGATAACTCAGCTTTAGTATTGGCTTTATCCCGTGCTGACCTTCTTTAAGATTAGCTAACCCAGACTCTTGAACTGACAACCACTTATTTTTATCATGTCCGTAGAGAAGACTTCCTACCACTCTAATTGCAAGAGGGACATTAGCACAACTTTTAACAATTTTTTGGCCAATGTTTATGAGGCCGTTGTGGGGGTTTAAGTTTGCTTGGTCGAGCACTCGTTCAAATGCTACCAGTTGGAACAAGCGCCATGAATTCTCATCAGATAGGCCTTGTAACTCATACACATGACTACTTCCTACAATGTTTGCAGTCTCTTTCGAACGTGAAGTTACCACCACCCAACTTCCTCTTTTACCTCCTATCAAATGTCCTACCAACTTACGCCATTCATCACGATTCTCAGTCCACACATCGTCTAAAACAATCAAGAATCGCTGTCCTGCTAATTTTTCCCTAAGCTGGTTGATTAAAACCTCCATTGAGGAGCCAACATGCTTCTGGTGTGTTCCAGATTCCAGAATCTGAGCAAGAATTGTTTTCACATCAAATTCAGTTTGATCTTGATCCGAAACACAAGTCCACAACCTCAAGGGAAATTCTCTAGCGACCTTTTTATCATTAAATACAAGCTGAGCAAGAGCTGTTTTCCCTAACCCACCCATCCCCACGACCGTAAGGAAGGAAACATCCCGCTGGCCGCCAGCAGCGTCTAGCAACATTCCGACAATGTTCTCCACATCTTCATCCCTTCCAATAATATCCGTGTTATTCACATAAGAACATGTCTCCTCCCTTCTCCTTTTTATAGGCTTGTGGCTACAAGGAGGAGGCTGGTTATCAAGACTTAAGCCAAACTTACTATGATTATTAGCAATTCCATCTAACTTCTTCCTAACCCTCCTAACCCCTTGAGACATATTGTAAGCAACAGAGAGTTGATTGAAACGGGAAAAGAACACACGCACCTCTTTAGAGAATTTGCCACCTTGCACGAGCTTCTTCTGCTTTGCAAGAGTGACAAACTCGTCGAGCAAATCATCAGCATCATAAACAGCATCCTTTAGCTCCTCAACCCAAAACCGCGCTTCATGAGAAAGGTCCTCCTGCTTAGCCTCGGCATCAAGAAGCACGGCCCTTACTGTGTTGACCGTACGCCTGAGTTCATCAAGCTCAGACTTGTAACCCATCATGGACCACATCTCTTTAAGCTCCGAACATTCCAGAGCTGCAAAGAGAGTTTGAGCAACATTTATCAGTGTTCCGAAATCCATCTTGTTTTCTTACCTTAAAATGATCAGTGTTTTTTTTTTGTGTGTGTGAGAGTGCGTGACTGAAAGAATATAAGTGGCCATTTCAGAATTTTATTACTCGCCGTAGTGAAACTGCCTTGCACTTTCTTCCCATTCTAAGAGCCCATACCAAGACTGCTAGCTACCTAACAAACAAAGGACACAAGAATATAAGTGGGCATTTCAGAATTTTCAAATTTGGTGGCTTACAAATTGCAATAAACAATCAGAACAAAGTAAGCCGTCTTTTTGACGTTTTCAGAGCAAGTTGAGTAGTAGTACCAGTAATGCCAGTACTGTAATGATTCTATCACTTTATCCGATAGACCGATACTGTTGAACAGATCAAAGAAATAACTAGCACATTTGTAACGCGAGTAACACAACATGAAAAGAGATTGTTGCAATCATATGAGTGACACGATGTTATCATACGGGTTTTTGTTTACGTTTATTATCTCAGCAGCTTCTGCCAACATTCCTGAATTTCATACATCAACCATTTAACCCGGAAAGAATGTTACCCTACCGTTGTGATTTTGCTGAAGGTAGGAAATGTATAAGCATGCAAGTAAAGTATTCAAAAGGAGAAAAGTGAGGAAAAAACATAGTTTCTGAGTGAAAAAAAAGGGGATGAAAATTACTTACATCCGGCAACATTTTATTTTACAGAATTTAGATTAATTTACAGCATTTTGCAGGTGCAAAGTTGAGGTCATCGGTATAGGTAACTTCACGATAAAAGTTGAATTCAATTTTCGGTTACTAGGCTAAGACCAGAACCCAATTTTCGGTTACTAGGCTAAGACCAGAACCCAGGTTTTACTTCAATAGAGGGGATGTGCTGAATGTTGGGCCAGTCTTCCCCATTTGGATTTTGGCATCT
This sequence comes from Silene uniflora, assembly GCA_018983105.1. Classification (NCBI taxonomy): domain Eukaryota; kingdom Viridiplantae; phylum Streptophyta; class Magnoliopsida; order Caryophyllales; family Caryophyllaceae; genus Silene; species Silene uniflora. Next base: position 5,236 of record JAGPOY010004166.1, on the reverse strand, counting down.
TTTATACAGTTCCTTTGGACAGTTGAAAACACGAAGAGACGGAAGAGATACGCGCTTCTGCATCCAGTTCGAAAATGATAGGAGTTGTGTGCAGCTTGAAATATCAAGAAATTTGAGGGTGTGACAAAGGGATCCCCATGGCACACCATTGCCTTCAACTTCTCCGTCAATCTCTTCATCTCCAAGAGTCACCATTGGGAGGGATTCTAAATATAATGTCTCTAGGGCAGTAAGATAGCCCAATCCTCCTAAAAGACTCCTTAGCTTCGGACACTTCTGTATCGTAAAACTATGCAGTGAAGATGAGCAGGCACGCAAGACTTGCCCAAACTCAGTTAAACTCTCTACATCCTCGTTATCTATTAATTCCAAGTGAGTGAGCGTCTGAAAAGACTCTTCTGGTAGCGAAGAACATAACCACGCAATGTCGTCTATTTTCAGCTCCCATAATTTGAGACAACATGTAGGATCCGTTATTATTCTCAATCATTCATTGAAATGATGTAAACGTAGCCTTTCCACTTTGGGGCAATGCAGGAGAGATGTCAAATCAGGACATTCCTCTATTTCCAATAATTTTAGCTCCGAAAGGAAAAGAGATGATAGATGTGATTCCTCACTGCTGCTAATGCTATTATCTTCTCCCATTCTCTCCCCTGAGCTTTCACACCACTCTTTCAAATTAGGCATATTCTCTAACCAAAGTTGCTCCAGGCAAGGCAAGAATGGCGTAACTTCTCCACATGTCTCCGGCAATGAGGTTGTTCCTGGCCGACTCACTACGTATTCTAAATAAGGCAGATTCTTCAGAGTAAGATATTTCAAATAATATAGTTTTCCCACTGAAGAGAGACAGTGAATACCCGGACAATTATCAAGTTTCAAACGTATGAGATTAGGAAGAAAGGTAGCCAAGTTCTCTTCTTTTGCCCATCTAGGCATTCTCGCACCACGGTATTTCACTAATTCCAGCACCATTAAATTGGCATGCGGCTGTAGAGCTCCCAACAACTCTTCCTCATAACCAATGGCTACTTCACTACGCTCTTCGTGCATGAATTCAAACCTAATGGATTTGAGATGCTCCTTATCTATAATGTAGGCTTTGTCATTTAAACTGTAGTCCTTAACAAATGCACCGGTTTTAGGGAAGTGGAATATCAATATCAATACACCCTTTTAACCTTTTCAGAGCCTTTAGGCCTTCCAACTCAATATGTTGCTTCTGACTTGAGTTCCATCCTCCCACAACAAACTTAGACAGCCTCCAAAGATTCACCAACTTACCCATTCCAGGAGGCATACACCACAGATTGGTACAATCTGTTAATGTGAAGACTCTGAGATTAACCAACTTGCTCATATCGTTCGGCAACTCCTTCAAGCTCCAGCAATCGTCTAGATTCAAAGTTTGCAGATTATATAGTTTTGTGATGGACTTTGGGAGCACTTCCATTTCATTACCAGAGAGGTCTAAATATCTCAATGGATCAATTTCCCTAATGAGACCGGCAAGTATTTGATATCGAGGAAACTCAAGTCCAAAGTCCTAGACACATATACTTTTCAAGTACTGGTACTCTATTAATGGGTACCTCTCCATAGTCGTTATAACTACAAAATTTATAAATCTGGAAGTATGTTCGGATGTGAGCCTTGTTGAAACAATAATTTGCATATTGTTTTCTCGTAAAAGATACATGACGGACCACTTTATCCACCTCACCAGTAAAAGAACTTGCTGGGCAGACTTCCATTTCAGCAGCTTCCAAAGCAAGGTCGTGCATAAGGTCATGTAATTTAAATGAAAATACCTCACCATATTGATCTATGAGTACATCCTGGGAAAAATTCCTTCGTAACAGAATTAAAAAATACTCCTCACTTGCATCTTCTAGGCTTTGACCTTTTTCCAGTGGCATGATGTAGCCTTGTGCTATCCAAAGAGGTATCAACCTCCATGAGCTGTTTTTGCTTGGTGAGAGTGATGAATTCGTCAAGCAAATCATCAGCATCGTAAACAGCATCCCTGAGCTCCTGGAGATAGAGCAGCGTTTCCTGAGATAACTCCTCATACTTGGCCTCAGCATCCAGCAACACTTTCTTGATGGTAGCAACAACGCCAATGAGTTCATCAAGATGGGACTTAAAGCCCCAGATGGACCAAACCTCATTAAGCTGGGAGCACTGCAGTGCAGTCAACAGAGTCTGAACTACAGACAATAATGTTCCTATGTCCATGTTTTAGTTCAAAGATGAGCAGCAATACTGATGGGATCTGAGTGAAAGACACTGTTAGATGCAATTCCTTCTTTTAATTGAAGTATGGTATATGAAAGCTGGAAGTTGCACAGAAGGTTCAGTATGAACTCAGTTTGGTATTCGTTATTATTGGCCTAAGATATCATTTTACTGGCATTTGTTAAACAAATCAGGACCAAATGCTGTATGGCTACATGATAGGGCAGTATATGATTAATTAATTAATTAGGGATCAGCAATTTCCTAGCAAGTTCAATAGGGTAGATGGAACGAGAAGTCGTTGAGTTTTTTCCTTGACTTTACTGTTCTATAACTTATGATATATACATTGGACCACACATCACACTTAGCCAAACAACGGTCTCTCAAAAAGTGACGACGGAAATACTCCCTCCATCCCGCTTATATTATCTCCTTTTATGTTGTGGAGAAACAAGTTACCATTTGACTACCAGGAAATACTCCCTCCAGCCCGCTTATATTATCTCCTTTTACAAATGTTTAGGACGGAAGAAGCATAACGGTTGGTCCAAGACACATTGAAGCGCTATGAGGATGATAAAATGGTCAATAACAGTGTAAAAGCGGGTTATGTTAAATCCTAAAAAATAGCCGGTCCTGACGGAAATTTATCGTAAACAATCTCATTACTGTATTATCATCCGAAAAAGAAAGATCAATTTCGAGGTGACCTGAAGTCCTATCAGATTTCTCCATAGTGACTTCTCAAAAATCATCTATGATTACGATTCCGCATGTAATATAACAATGACAAGAAATCGAACAGATACAACATCCGGCTACAGCGGTGATCAAGGCAATTAATGTATAGCAATCAAATAAGCAATTCCAGAGAAAAAGTACGAAAAAATTGAAATAATTGCTTCAATTACTGGAACAAATTGTTTGATTTCAAATGTTGTATATACATCTAATATTCAAGCATCACAAAAACATAATTCGATTGAAATTAAGGTTCAAATACGAGTAAGACATACATCAAATTTGACGAGCTTGTTCAGCGATGGAATCTGAAGTAGTTGACGATTCGATATCCGAAATGATGTAATGTGTTGTATGTACCGAATTGATGGTTTGAATCATTGTGGCAGAATTAATTGTTGATCGAAGTAATCGGGATCGGATTTGGGGGATTTATGAACCCTAATTTTTGGGATAGACAAAGAGCTAACATATTGGTACTCTTTTCTGGCGGGAATCTTTCACAATAAATTTGGAGTAACATTTTCCTTCAACTAAAGAAATTGGTTCTCGGGTTAAAACTTAGGTGAAATTTTCAAGGGACTCGGGTTCAAGTCAGTATTTATGTCCTGAATCTATGTCGTCTAGACTTCGAGTCTGTTACTCTCGGGTGGCCAAAGATAGCGGTTGAGTTATCCCTCGTCACCGAAAAAAATTGGTATTTTCGTATGATTTGAAAATCTAAAATTCTGAGATACGGTAGAGGCACGGCATTGCTAATGAAGTGTTTAATTATGTCCTAAACACCAAGAGTAATTGATTTATGAGGTATGTGTTGAATGTAAGGCCAGTCTTGCCCATCTGGATTTCGACATCTTTCATACATTCCCTCTGAACAGCCCTCGACCTTAAGTCGTCGAAGAGAGTTGAGTTTCGGCATCCAATCAGGGAATGACTTCAGTTCTTTGCAACTACAAATGGCAAGATAGTGGAGACTGTCAGAAAGGGATTCCCAGGGCTTGCCATCATCTGAAAGATTGTCTAGAGGAAGGGAGCGTAAGGATAAGTTAACCAAAGCAACGAGAGAGCGCAACCCATCTGAAAGACTCGTTAGGTTGGGACAGTCGTATATCTGAAGAGTTTCCAGGGAAGACGAACATGCTTCCAAGACGTGCCTAAATTCAGTCAGGTTCTCTATATCCGTGTTGTCTATTAATTTCAAGTATTTTAGAGACTGATAAGACTCCTTTGGCGGGGAAGATTGTAACCATGCCATGTCGTCGATACTCAGTTCCATCAATTTGGGACTACTTGTAGCATTTGTTGCTATCTGGAGGTCTTTATTGAATCTGTATAAATCTAGCTCTTCCATTTTAGGGCAGTACGGAAGAGATGTCAGTTCAGAGCAGTCCCTTATCTGCAAAAGTTTTAACTGAGGAAAGAATAAAGACGACTGGTGTTGCTGACAGTCCTTACACCATTCTTTTAATCTGGGCAAGATGTTGTAGTTTTTGTATTACAAAGATTACAAACTAGTAACTAATACAAAACAAAGGCACTAAAAACAGAAATGAAAACAATATAAGACGGTATATTCAACCCAATCGAATCGTGTTGAACACACTTTCCTTAGAGTATTTTGACCCTATAGCCTTTGGCTATCACAAAATCTCTGTAGGATAAGACGATTTTACTTTGTCTAAGGCAAGAAGCCAAGAACAAAGAACTTATGAACAATGAGAGTTTTTGTTTTTACTAAGTTTTTGTCAAATACGAAAAATACAGAATAGAGAATGATGCAAAGTCTCTCTGTTTGTATTCTCACATTCTGATTTTTATATATCAGTAGGTCTTGCTTGCGACGGATCGAATCTTACGACGGGTATTTTGTGAGAGGAAATGGGTAGAGGGGACAAGGTGGGCAACCCCCATGTGCTTCTCCACTCACCCTTAATGGGTATTTTGTGAGAGAATATGATATCCGTCATTCATTTGTGACGGATAGTGTCCGTCACAAATGAGAATTTGTGTTTATATATATGTGTAAATGTGTGAAACACAACCCAACACATTCTGAAAAAGTGGATAAGGATGTTCCCTTGTTTACATATTAGCCAATGATAAAAGAGAACAACCGTCAAATACATTACACGTGAATGCATGTGTGAAAACAGAGAAATAAATAACCCCGATGGGGAAATTCCACCCCGATAGGGGGCGTAACAATTTACTTAATTGTCAAATTTTCCTTCTCAATTTTCGTTAAGTATAA
>JAGPOY010004165.1:0-12246 GCA_018983105.1 Silene uniflora | reverse complement strand
AAAAAAAAAAAATTTAATAAAGATAACGGTTGAAAAAAAACCGTTTTAAATAATATCTTACAACGGTTTTGTTTGGCTTAAAAACCGTTGACATATTTAATCTACTATTCAAGCTGCTAAAATTAAATGATAACGAACAATAACCGTTGTCTTATTCTCCACGATTACAACGCTTATTTTTAGAAGAACAATCGTTGTCAATGTAAGAAATATGACAACGGTTGTTTTTGTAGTAAAGCCATTGTTAATGTTAAGAAAATGATTACGAAATGATCCGTTATTAAGTATACTTTTTAATAACGGTTTTTCTTGCGCGAAACCGTAGTCATTGATAACTAGGACAACGTTTTGCGCAACGTTATTAATATGTAATAACGGTTTCTTAATAGTATATCCGTTGCCATTAATATTATTTGCAACAGTTTTGTAACCGTTATTGAGTTGTCATAACGGTATTATGGTGCGTTATTGTTTTAAAATAACGGTTTTTAACCGTGGTATACATTTAACAACCGTCGTTGCAATCACGGTTCCATGTTTCTATTTAATTACGGTAAATGCGTTATTTGACCGTTATTGTTGGTGATATTTGGCGTAGTGGAGAAGTTTGAGCCTCTATGGAAGGACTATTATTGCAAATCCACAAGAGTAATTACACCTAAGTCGAATGCTCATCCCGCACAAAGCTCATCCTTGTTGTCAGGTACGCGATATCCGTTGGCAAATTATGTTGTTACTAATTGTTTTTCTAATTCCCATCAAGCTTTTCTAGCGAAAATTGATAGGCACAGGGAACCAAATTATTATCATGAGGCGGCTAAGAGTATGTAATGGAGAGAAGCTATGAAAAGGGAGATTGAGGCTTTAGAACAAAATGGTACTTGGAGAATAGTCCGTTTACCAGAAGGGAAGAAACCAATCGGATGTAAATGGGTATATAAAATTAAGTATCATGCCAATGGGACGATTGAGCGATACAAGGCAAGATTAGTGGCACAAGGATTTACTCAAGTCGAAGGAGTTGATTTTCATGAGACGTATGCACCGGTGGCGAAGTTGACAAGTGTTCGGTGTGTACTAGCAATTGCCGTGATGAAGGGTTGGCTCATAGAACAATTAGATGTGAATAACGCCTTCTTACATGGTGATCTAGACGAAGAAGTATACATGAGGATTCCCCAAGGTTTCGAAAAGAAGGGAGAAAATAAAGTTTGTAGACTGATGAAATCAATTTACGGGTTAAAGCAAGCATCACGAAACTGGTTTGCGAAGTTAACCGAGTCGATGAAGAGTTACGGATTCACAAAATCTCTAGCAGATTACTCGCTATTTACACTCAATAAAGCTGGAGTATTCATAGGAGTGCTTGTGTATGTACACGACATGATTGTGGTAAGTAATGATCATCAGGCTTGCGCAAATTTTAAGACCTTCCTGGACACAAAATTCGGCATCAAGGATTTAGGGAAACTCAAGTATTTTCTGGGAATAGAGGTAGCTCATGGACGGAATGGACTGTTCCTCAATCAGCGGAAATATGCAATGAATATAATTGAGGAGAGTGGAATGGCAGGGGCGAAAACAGCTTACACTCCAATACAACCGAGGCACAAATTGGCTTTGGCTAAAGGATATGTCTTGAAAGACATAATGAAGTATCGACGTTTAGTTGGAAGGTTGGTATATCTCACCATAACGCGGCCAGACCTGGTTTACGCCGTTCACATACTGTCCCAATTTGTGACTGAGCCGAGAAAAGAGCATTGGGAGGCGGCTTTGAGAGTGGTTCGCTACATTAAAAGGAATCCCACTAAAGGCATCACGTTTAAGAAAGGTAATGACTTTCAATTGAGAGGATATTGTGATTCGGATTATGCGAGTTGTCCGATAACAAGGAGGTCACTTAGCGGGTATTTTGTGTCGATAGGACATTCACCTATCTCGTGGAAGGCAAAGAAACAAGTGACGGTGGCAACATCTACCGCGGAGGCAGAATATAAGGCGATGGGAAGTGCCACTAGTGAATTAATATGGCTGAAGTCGTTTTTGGCTTCACTAGGAATTTTTCATTCGAAACCAATGTCTTTATACTGTGATAATGAAGCGGCTATGCACATAGCGAAAAACCCGGTCTTTCACGATCGAACAAAACATATAGAAATTGCTTGTCACTTTGTTCGACAACACTTGGTTTCTAATACGATCAATACGTTTCATATTCGAAGCAAAGAACAAATAGCGGACTTATTCACAAAGGCGCTTGGAGGAGAATCGTATGATCATTTGCAGTTCAAGTTGGGACTTGGATCACCAAGTGCTCCAACTTGAGGGGGAGTGTTAGAATGTGAACTCGGGATATGGTCAAGAATTTGTGAAGATATTATGCCTAATATTTCGAGTATATTGTTGTATATTTTGTTATTCTGTTTCCTTCTTTGTAGGATTAGATTAGAGTAGTCAAAGATTACGTGTAACCTAATTGTATGTAGTTTGTGTATATAAGCAGATTGTATATCACAGTTTGGGTATGAATAAGAAATATAATTCATCATCTTCCTTGTTTCATAGAATTTCACATGTACCTTTCTTCCAGATAATATGTGGAACGAAGAATTGATAATACTTTTCATACAAATAAAAAAGTATAATTAAATTAAGTGAATTTAAAATTGGTGCATTCTCATTAATTAGATTGTAAGCTTAATTTTTTTGACTCGAAACGCAACCATGTTAAGTCTCTAAGTCCAAATTCAGTTTAGTTGTACACAATTATCATATTCAATGCACACATATCTTCTTCCTTCACTATTGGTAATCATACATTCTCAATTCCATAAACTTTTCACATTTCACGACCCCGTAGTTTCTTATTTTCCCAAATCGCGTGTATATATATAATCTATATACGGTACCGTGTACGTATATAGCAAGATCAAGAAATTTCATAGACAAATAAAATAAAAAAGTTTCAAATTTGACTTATAGTAGTGTCATTGTCGCTTTACTGGTTACACAAAAAAAAAAAAAATCAATTGGTCATTCTTATGTTGTGCGTAACGTTACTCAACGCCATGTTCGAGTCAGTCTAAGGACGACGATCTTGGTACCCGTGTCTTACAATCAGGTCAAGAGATCAATTGGTCCTTTAGAGTGAATTTCGTGATGACGACTTCGTACTTTTGTCATTTTTATCTCAAGGAGAACAAGAAAAGTTTTGACGGTTTTTCAAGTGAACGCGGTATCGGGAGTATGTATGGGTAGTTGATGAAATTGGGATTTATAAAGGTTGTGAAGGTGAGACTCCGCAATTAGTAACCGGATGGTAATCATAGATTAAGGATATGAATTTGTGAAAACATGATTTCTTGAATTTTTCATACTATTTGTTGTTGTTGTTGGGGGTCTTTTCTTATTGAATTTTTTTATTACGAATTATGTATGTCTCGACTCAAAAATAGTTCTTATGTGAGAGATTTTATAATTCATTGATGCACTTGAAAACGGACTCGCTTTCATCCTTCGTCTTGCTTAAGTTCGAAAAAAACATCAAGTCTCCATGGTAAAATCAATTAAAATTTTCACATTATAAAGACCATTATTACTACTACTACTACTACTACTACTACTACTACTACTACTAAAACAAGTAAACAACCAAGTTTCGAATTAGGCAAAAACTAGAAGGATTATTCCAAAACATCATCTACTTTATTTATTTGATTATCAAGCACTAATCTCCGTGATATAAACGTGGAAGCGAGTGAAACGAGAGACGATCATTCAAAGGCCCACTGGTTCTCCTTTCGAACCTCTTCTTCCTCTTCGGGGGTGAAGTCGTTGACAATGTTGAATGTCTTCCTGATTTCCTCGGGTGTCTTTCCCATGATCATGTTGGCCACGGTTTGGCAGGTCAAATCCAGCAAGTCCTTGATGTTCAAATAATTAGCAGCCTGAGATAACACCATTCACAATAGGTTAGTATAAACAAATAAGTAAGCTAAATTATTAAAAACCCGTCTCATAATATAAGACGGTCTCACACTACAAATAAGTCAACAAATTAGATTGTCAATCTACAAATTCAAAAAAGAACAAGGAGTAGAACATACCAAGATGAGATCAAAGAGGGTACTTTGGTCAACTTTGACAAATTCTTCATCCCACTTCTTAAGCTCATCATCACCAACAGCATTAGTACTAGTACTAGTACTAGTAGTTGTTGTATCAGCGCTTTTTGCAGCGGTGGCATCGACATGTTTCTTACAATACTCGATAACCTTAGACAAGATTTTAGCAGTAACATTAGGAAGAGGAATTGCGTTGTCAGCACAATCGTCTTCAATCATATGCTTTATTGTTTGAGATTCCAATGCAACTATCTCGTCAACTTCAAAATCCTCGCCGTCTGATGATTTCAACAAGATCTTCTTTGTTGTTGTTTCCGCCATTGTTGTTGTTCTTCCTTTTTCTTCTTGCTTTGTTTTTTCTCGTTGTTTTCCTCGAGAGTTTTTTGTGATGGAAGAAAAGTGAGGGGTGAGGTGGGTTTATATAGTGAGACGAAGTTGCGGATTTATGGAAATTTTAATTTCAATCGGTTTGGCTGTTAAAATAAAGACCTAATGAAATTAGGAAAGTATAGAAAGTTTACCAAATTTTATCCAATGAAGTTAATCTAATTTGAGCATAAGGATATCAAGATGTACAATTTGATCTTAATATTTTGGTTCAATGGTGCACTTATGTCGCGGGTTTTGACCATATTGGCCTCGCTAGGCGTATACGCCTTATAACTCCCCTGAGTCCCCTCTGATGTCTACCGTGCATACATTTTTTTGTAGTAATATTATAGAAGAGAAATTTAGAGGTTTCATTAATCTTTTTGTATAGGAATTTGAAAAACAAAAATAATATGGTTTCAAAAATGGTGTGATCAAATTTGATCAGGTTTTATATTAGGCTCAATATTAACACGATCTATATTTGTCCAATTAATTTTAGACGGTGCTCAAGAATATTAAGTGTTAAACGATCGGAATTAGACTTGAAATGCTGGAAACATAATTGTTATTCAGTGTTTGGGCATAATTTACATGCCCGGCCCACTAGCATTAGCCCATCGGTGAAGGAGAAAAGGTCCAATGTTGTGTCATGTCATATTGGGCCGAGTTGAGAAAGAAGCCTAATGCCCATCAACGGAGGAGGACGAACAAGCTATGGACTGAGCGAGCAGGAGTCGGCGTCCTAAGGCCCAGCAAGCAGCGAGCAGCCCAGCAAGGGCTCGGCATTACTCGTGGAGGCGCCTCGAGGAAACTTGGAGGGAAAGCCAACTAAACCCTACTAGGGTTTAGTCCCTATATAAGAAGACAAGGAGGGAACGTGAAGATTCATTCAATTACACACGCATACACACACGAAACCCTAGCAATTGTACTAGCAATAGTTAATCCTCTCGCTCATTGTACTCGTCCTCATTAAAAAGCTAGTGCAATCCTTGGAAGGTGTCGTCCTTCCCGCGGTCGTTTCCCACATTGGGTTTTCCGCGTCACCAAAGGCCTCGTGTTGTTTATTATTTCGTTCTATTTACATACTATTGTCCATCGAATAACGCATAAGACCTCTTTGACCTAAAACACTAAAAATAACCAAAACATTGAGCTTCAAGTGATTTAAAACGATAAAAATCATAATTTTTGGCGCAATTGGATTGACTTAAATCAAGTTATTAACTAATATGACTCGTTTGTTATGTCTACTAGCAAATACTCCGAGATAAGTAAAATTGGTGCTTATGTTTGACCAGCTTAAAGCTCTATTCTTTCTTCTTACAATTCTTTCTTTGTTCAATTTAACTCGATTCAATTCAGTTAAGTTCAATTCATCAGTTCAACTCTTGTCTTTGCACAAATTTACTCATTCTTCAGTTCATTTCAGTTCCATTAAATTTAGTTTAGCTTTTTTCAACCAAAAAGAGCAAGGCCTTAGTGTCAACCTCTACAATTTTAGTAGATTTTTCTAAAGATGAAACTGTTGTATCACCCACTCTACGATCCCAATGCCAGTGATGTCAAAAACCCAATGTCGTCGATGGGACTGAGGCGCAATTCAACCTAGTGAGGGGGTGGGTGATCGATCTGTCCACAGTGGAACTAGGACGGCTGATTCTCTTCGTTCTCTCTATTTTTTTTTATTCAAAATCCGGTTAAACTATTTGGAGATCTTTCGGAAACCCAAACCTAGCTAAACCGATTAAAATTTCCAAAATCCGATTTCCTAAACACCATCAGTCCGTCGAGGAAAAACAAACAAAAACTCCGAAACCTGTTAGGATCCGTCCCACTATATATACCCACCTCACCCCACACTTTTCTTCCATCACAAAACAAGTCTCTAAAAAGAGAAAAAAGAAAAGAAAAGTAAAGCAAGAACAACAACAACAATGGCGGAAACAATAGCAACAAAGAAGATCTTGTTAAAATCATCAGACGGCGAGGATTTTGAAGTGGACGAGATTGTCGCTTTGGAGTCTCAAACAATAAAACATATGATTGAAGATGATTGTGCTGATAACGCAATTCCTCTTCCTAATGTTACTGCTCAAATCTTGTCTAAGGTTATCGAGTATTGTAAGAAACATGTCGATGCCAGCGCTGCAAAAAGCGCTGATCCAACAACAACTACTAGTACTACTAATGCTAGTGCAGTTAGTGACGATGAGCTTAAAAAGTGGGATGAAGAATTTGTTAAAGTTGATCAAAGTACCCTTTTCGATCTCATCTTGGTATGTTTTCATCTTTTGGCTTTTGTGGATTGCCTCAGTGATTTTGTTAACTTATTTCAATAATTGTTGTGTAAGACGGTCTTTTGTTATTATTCATGTTCACCAACTGGTATGTCTAAGATTGGCCTGTTTAACCTAACAAGTGTGAATTGTGTAATTTCAGGCTGCTAATTATCTGAACATCAAGGATTTACTGGACTTGACCTGCCAAACAGTGGCCGACATGATCAAAGGGAAGACACCCGAGGAAATCAGGAAGACATTCAACATTATCAACGACTTCACCCCCGAAGAGGAAGAAGAGGTACGAAAGGAGAACCAGTGGGCCTTTGAATGATCGTCTCTCGTTTCGTTGGTATTTGGCTTTGTCATAGAACTTAATGCTTTGATAATAATATATTTGTCTATCGAAAATTAAAAGTTAGTGTCTGAAATAAAGAGGAAATCAATTTTTATAATGTTCATGTACCTAGTACTCCGTAATATTTTCGCAGTATTTATGATATACTCTCTTCACGGTCATTTGTTTATGTTTAATTTTGACACAAAACGAAAGAAAGAGGAGGGATCATTTCTAATTATAGGTATTATCATTGGGCCACGACTCACGACTAGATAATAGGTTATGTGTATGTAGATACACAGGGACGGTCCCGAGGAGGTTTAATTTGGTTCGCATAACGTGACCTTGGTGCAGACGTGTACTGGTAGGTGTTAAAATTTCCATGCATTTTCCATGCATTTTCAATGACCTTGGTGCCCACCTTGTCCCCTCTACCCATTGCCTCTCACAAATTACCCGTTGCAAAATCCGACCCGTCTTCCGCAAGACTTTTTGTTTTAACATCATTTACATTCTTAAAAAAACGAGTACAAAATGAGTGAATTTCTCAAGCAAATTCAATTTACTTGTTCACAATTATCATACACACAAATAGCGACCAAAGTGGCTTGAGTGTATTTATCATACACACAAATAGCGACCAAAGTGACTTGAGTGTAGTGGAGCGTAAGAGTGCCTCAAAGCGTTGCAATATGGCAACGAATTGAGAGGTCCCGGTTCGACTCCCTACACGGGGTGCTGCGATATTACCTGCAATTAAGGGCAACCTTAATGACTTACCTGGTTTCCGGGTGTACCATGAATCAAAAAAATGCACACAAATAGTGAGATCAAGTAATTTCATGAACAACACAAACACAAAAAAGTTTCAATTTTGACTTATAGGACCGCTTTATTGTTACGTTGCCAATCTACGGATGATGATCTTGGTACCCATGATTTGTATTTTTGTCATTTTTATTTGAAGGATAGCGATAAAAGTTTTGACGATTTTTCAAGTGAACGCGATGGGGTGCATGTGATCGAGAATATATATGGGTAGTTAATGAAATTGGGATTTCTAAAAGTTGTAAAGAAGAGACTCCACAAATAGGAACCAGAATACCGGATGGAGATCATACACATTCACAAGATTTCATGAATTTTGATTCTCTTTGTGGTTGGAAGTTGATGGTGATGTTCTTTCTTATTGTATGTTCTGCTTTATTATGTACGTCTCGACTCAAAAACAGATCTTATGTGAGAAGATCCTCCCTACAAATCGACTCAAAAACAATCGATAACATTGTTTCAAAACCGAAATGGCATTCATAATTTCATAATTTCAGAGCACAAAATTAATCTGATTCTTGAAAAGCACTACTACTAAAGTACTAAAACCAACAAGGTTCCAATTAGGCAAAAACTTAAAAGGGTTCGACGAGATCATCTACTACTGTCCGAAATCAACAACTAATTTACGCTGATATAGACATGGCAGCGACTGAAACGAGAGACGATCATTCAAATTTCAAAGGCCCACTGGTGCTCCTTGCGAAGCTCCTCTTCTTCTTCAGGGGTAAAGTCGTTTGTAATGTTGAATACCTTCCTCACTTCCGCTGGCATCATGTTTTTGATCATGTCGGCCACTGTTTGGCAGGTCAGGTCCAGCAAACCCTTTATGTCCAGATAATTAGCAGCCTGAGATTACACCATTCACAGTATGTTAGGATAAACAGTTAAATCATTCTTCCAGGAGACGGTTTATCAGCACTCCGAATACTTGTGTATTCCCCAATATATCTTTATAGGTTGGTAACAGTGGAATCTCTCCACAGAAAACTCGGGACTCGAATGAGACGGTCAATAATCCCGAATACAGAAAACAAACTACTTGTGTATTCCTCATTGTTATCGTCAATAGGTTTGGGTTTCAATTAAACCGCAAATTTACATACAGAAAAGTGAAAACCAACAGCATAATTGAACCTCCACAGAAAACTCTGAACTCGAATGAGACGGTCAATAATCCGAATACAGAAAACAAATTACATGAGACGGTGATCAATAACCCAGCCAGCAAGAACCAACACAAGAAAATCCAAATTTTACTATAATCAAGCAAAGAACAACACACCATAATCTTCAATTTACATAATAAGACCGTCCGTCTTATTGAAGACCGTAATAATCTTCAATTGACATAATATAAGACCGTGTTATTGATTAAAAACCCGTCTCACCGTGTTATTGATTAAAAACCCGTCTCACGCTATAAGACCGTAATAATCTTCAATTGACCTAATAAGACCGTGTTATTGATTAAAAACCCGTCTCACGCTATAAGACCGTCTCACACAACAATTTAGTCAATAAATCACATGGGTAATCCACAAAACCCCAAAAGATCAAAACTTTACCATAATCAAACAAAGAACAACACATCATAAACATCAAATTATAGAATAAGACCGTCTTAAAGCACGAAAGTATTAAAGATCTTTTAATCGGTTAAAAACCCGTCTCACACAACAAGAAGTCAACAAAATCCAAAAAAGATAAGAAATAGAACATACCAAGCAGAGATCAAAAAGGGTATTTTGGTCAACTTTCATGAATTCTTCATCCCACTTCTTAAGTTCATCATCATTAGCAGTAGCAGTTGTTGTATCAGCGGTTTTGGCAGCAGCGGCGACATGTTTCTTACAATATTCAATTACCATTGATAAGATTTTAGCAGTAACATTAGGAAGAGGAATTGCGTTTTCAGCACAATCATCTTCAATCATATGTTTTATTGTTTGAGATTCCAACGCCACAATCTCATCCACATCGAAATCCTCGCCGTCTGACGATTTCAACGTGATCTTCTTGCTTTTCTCTGATGTTGTTGATGTTTCCGCCATTGTTGTTCTTCTTGCTTTTCTTTGATTTTTTTTCTCTTTGATTTTTGAGAGATTTTTTTGTGATGGATGAAAGTGTTAGGTGAATGGGGTTTATATAAGGGAAGGGATTCTAGAAGGTTCCGGAGTGTTTGTTTAGGAATTAGGAAATTTATTTTCATTTAATAATTTTAATCGGTTTGGGTTATTTTTTATTTTGTTTAACAAAAACCTAATGGTAATAGGAAACTTAGAAAGTTTCCTAAAATAGTGGACGGGTTGTTTATTTGTTAAATCGGATTTTTTAATGAGAGTTTTGAAAGCGGTAAATCTTGTTATCGAAGAGTTGGTAGTCCGGGAAAGGCCGAGTATATATCGATAATAGGTTGCGAGATCGAATTCCTGTTAGCGCCTCATTTGACCAAAAAAACATGAGCGATAAAAATATAAAGTATAATAGTGGTAATGATGAATACTGAATAATGTATCAGGATGTACAAATAAGTACACCAAAAGTGGTATAGCTTAAAAATTAAAGGAGCCCCCAACGGACTAGCCTCGTCGTGGCGTGCTACTCAGTGTGATGAGCTATGGCTGAAAGAAGCTGGCCCGGCACTGGCCGGTCTCAAGTTCAGACCGTGCATGGGCTGTTGACTTTCAGTCCAACTCAGCCAACAGCACCCCTATAACATACCAAGATTAGATTGTAAATTTCGTATTTTATAAAAAAAAAAAAAATTTAAAAAATAGGCCATTTATAACCCAACATATTTATAGAATAGAGTGCAAAAATTAAGCCCAATTCTAGGTTATACTTGTAATGTTTTAACTAGATGGGAAAATTTATTATTAATCTTGTAACATAGGAAGTTTTATTAGATTCAATATTAATTCGATCTTGAATCGCCTAATTGATTTTAGCATAATCAAGCTTATGAATATTTTAGTGCCAAATGATCAGAATTAAACTCGAAATGATAGATACATCATTGTAGTAGGGCTTCAAGTGATTTAAAACGATAAAATCATAAATACTGGTGCACTTGTAGTGACTTAATTCAAGTTAACTAATACTAGTTTAGGTCCCGTGCTACAGCATGGGTTGTTTGAGCGGTGTTAAATATTAGTTTGTATAGTAAAAGACGATATCATATAAATGTGGGAGATTGACATTGAGTTTTATAATATATGAAAACTATGGTAGATATAGGATAATTGAATAAAAAAATTAGTGATATAATATTACAGATAGGGTAGTTAAATACATAGAAGTAAAATTTCTGATTTTTCGTTTCAAAACAATCTTCGTTTATTGATATTTAGAATTAAAGTAATAGGTTTTTTATTGTTATATTATGAGAAAATACATTAAAATTATTAAGTCATTTATTATTCTATTTTTAATATACTTTTAATTAAAAAAGAAAACATATAAAGAGTAATATAAATAAGAGGAAAAATGGTCACAATTAACAAAATAACATGCAATGTACCCATTTGAGAGCTACCATTGCTCGGCCCAAATCGTACCCTAAATAATCAGCCCATTACGCACACTATAGTTCCGCCCAACATATAAGCCCATAACAAACTCAGATATGCCTAATTGAAACGGGGTATTTAATTTATACCCAGATGCCACCGACATCTAGACGCTTCTCCATTATACTCGTCTCTTCGTCTTTCTATAACCCTATCAACAAAATCAACAAAATCCAGATTATTTGATTTACTGTCTTTCTTCATCGTCATCTTCATCATTCAATCGTCCTCATATATTTCAACCCCCAATCTTTTGATTCATTGTGTCAATTCATTTATGTTTCAATCGATTTATTCGAAAAATTGATTGTAAATTGATTTAGCCCCAAATCGATTTTCCAGAAAATACACTGAAAACATAGGCAAAATTCCATATTTCTTTCACTGCATGCAATGTTTATGGGAACAAATTATTAAGTGTTGATGGATCAAGCGATTAGGGAGAGATCGATCCCATGAAATTGGGTGTTAATTCTGTTTTAGGTAAGTAGATCATCTCTTTTATTTTTTATTATCAACATCTTTCCAGCATAAATTTCAATTTTCCGGTTGCATGCATTAATATCACTGTCTTAATTCAGATCTGATATGTTATTCGGGAACAATCTAGATATATAAACTTCAAATTTAAGTTTTAATTTATAAATAGAGAAACATGGTGTTGATTTGATCATGTACGTATTATCTTATTAATTTTCATTATTACGGAGACAATTATAATT
>JAGPOY010004164.1:1478-13732 GCA_018983105.1 Silene uniflora | reverse complement strand
CAACAGGTACCCTAAAATCCACCAGTGTCAGACCGCAGCCTTTCCACTAAACCTAGTCATTGATGTGCACACCTCTTCTAGCTTGAGAGACTAGAAGACGACCTCTAGGCGTAATCCCCTTCTCACGGGTGATTACTCATCGCTCATAATCAACAACTCAATGATATATCAACACACAATCACATATGCACATTACAAGAGAATCTTACGCAAACCACAGTAATACTGAGTAGGATAACCGACCTTATTCGCAAATCTTCGCAATAACAATAATACTCTAACCGCAGAAATCCTCTTCTACGAATTCGTCACCTAAACATGCAATAATTATAATCAAGATCGCTACTAACTAATTCTAACTAGGCTAATTAGGGTTTACTAGCGATAGGAATAAACTAGAGAGATTAAATCTTACTTACCGCAGATCTGGATCCGAATCTTCGATAATTGAAGCAATAGTTTTCAACGAAAAGCTTTTTGATGTTCTCTCTCTTCAAAATAGGGTTTTAGAATTGTAAAAACTGATTATGAAAATTAACTTTTCCTTTTATACTAATTTACCAAAAACCGGAAATTCGTATCTGCAGACCGTCGGCTCGGTCGAGCTACATCTGGCTCGACCGAGCTACTCCGAGCTCGGTCGAGTCAAAGTGACTCGGCCGACTGAAATCGTTCCAGGAACTTTTGAAACTAGACAACTCGTGAAATTCTTCTAAGTGTCAGATGGCTCGGTCGAGCTACTTCTAGCTCGGCTGAGCTACTTATGCTCGTAAAATCCTTAGTGTTACATTTATATTTTTCTATGACATATATTAAAATTTTGATAAAATAAATTATGAGACAAAATCATTACTCTCGCTATTAATATTTTACTTAAATCGATTGGTTAGCTAGATCTTCATATATACTTTCTTTTGTTGTTAGTTCTATTACTTTTATTACATTCATTATTACTATTGTTACTTTCACTACTCCCGCCGTAATTATTGCTACTTTCACTACCGCCGCATTAATATTGATAATTTTACTACTCCCGTTGTTACTTATATTACTTTCACTACCCTCGTCCGCTCGTTGTTACTTCTATTACTTTCACTACCCCGCTCGTTGCTAATATTATTACTTTCAGTACCTCGCCATAATTATTGCTACTTTTACTACAACCGCATTAGTATTGATAATTTCACTACTCCTGTTGTTACTCCTATCACTTTCATTACCCCCGCTTGTTGCTAATATTGGTACTTTGACTATTCAACTGAGTGATTACCCTCGTATTACTATATCCAATGTTAATACAATTCTTTTCACTACTAAGAAAATTATATTTACTATTTAGGCGTGCAATTTTAAGAGACTTATATATTTATTTATATAAATATATTACATATATGCATTAAATCAAACCAAAAAAATTATGGAATTTTTTTTTTTTTTTGGAAATCTAACTTATTCATTTACATTTTAATAGTTTTCAAAATATAACATACTAATATTATATTCGTGTATGTTAAAAAAATTTACATTTTCTTTATATAATTAATAATTTAATACCATAAGTATGATATGTTTATTTTAAGGAAAATCTCCATATTCTGATGTTTTCTAAATTTATACTTAAGGCAAAACTATATAATATTTGCATTGAAGTCCCTTGTTCAGGTCCATCGCACAATGCTATGATTAAAAAACTATATAGTATAATTAATTTGTATAAATTTATTTAATTTCATTGAAGTCCCTTGGTTTCTGGAATTAATATATAGTATTAATTGATTGATTGATTGATAGTATTGATTGGTTATGAAAAACAAGCGGGGTACGGACCCCCTCTTGGTATAAATAAGGTCCTCCACCGGATGAAACATAGAGGTAGCTTTGTTATTCGTCATGGCTGGCTATGTGACGTGTTAGGTCGAGAGAGGAGACCGAGATGATTGACCATCGTGTAAAACAAAGGAGCTAGGGTTGCCATAGACCCATAAGGGAAGTAAAATGTCTGGATTGCATGTAGGTAGTTAATTCACGTGAAAAGTGAGAATTCATGTGAGAATTTTGTTTTCTCATGATTTTGACAACCAAACAACATCACGTAATTTTAAATTTTAAACTTATTTTACCTAATATGCTACACTCCGTAACAGTTTGCATGAGAAATACAGTAAATCAGAAGGTTCACAAACAACATCGTTATGTCAGGGGTTCAGATGCCGAAATATACGGTTTTAAGCCTACAAGCAGGGGCGAGGCCACTAAGGAGCTTGGCGTAGCGGCCGCAACTAGAGATGGCAATGGATCAGGTACCCGCCCCGGATCCGCGAGATCCAATACCATTGGGTCGGATCTGGATTTCATTATTTTAGATCCGTAGGATCCGGATCGGATCCAGATCCATATACGATTATCAGGATCCGGATCCGGATCTGGATTCTTCCTCTGAGATCCATATCCAGATCCGGATCCGACTCTCGGACTATTTAGATTTTTCTAAGTCTAATTTTCAAGCCCACGACCAAGCCCATCTAATTAATAGTCTTTGAACAATTTGTTTATTATGTGTCTATTCCAAATGTGAGGTATTTTGTGGTTAGTAAACACAAAAAATTTCATTTGCGACGGACATATCTGTCACAAGCTTGTGACGGATCAAATAATACCCACATGGGTAGAAAAAGACAAGCTATTTGTAATTCCCTAGGCTTGTCTTATTTACCCAAGTACAATATATTTGGCCCGTTTCAAACTTGTGACGGATATATATCCGTCACAAGAGAGACTTATTGTAGTAAACATTGTTTGTACTTTGTATCTCTTTGAACAATTTATTTTCTTTTAAGTTTCAACAATGTCAGAGGCATTGAAAATAGTTATAACTTTGTACGGAATAATTGTTAAACTTTACCATTTTGCTGGTAAATGGTAGTTGCCTAGTTGGTATCAAACTTTGTCATTTGACAATTTAGTGTGCTATTACGGCTAGTGTAATATCGAAACTTGTATATACTCCGTAACATGTAACTGGAGTATAATGTTACTTTAAACTTACTGAGATCCGTTTTGGATCCGGATCCTACCCGGATCCGTTGGATCCATTGGATCTGGATATGGATGTTGAAATTTTAGATCCTTAGGATCTGGATCGGATCCGAGTACACTACCAGTAAAATGGATCTGGATCTGGATCCTATAGGATCCGGTCCAGATCCGATCCATTGCCATCTCTAGCCGCAACACGCCAGCACCAAAAGCAAAAAATTCGGTGAAAATTTCATGATTTGCTACACCAATATTTACTGTTTTCACACTAATTATCTATACACTTTACCTTGAATATATATTTTGCTACACCGAAATCAAAATCCTGGCCTCGCCCCTGCCTACAAGTATCACATTAAGATTAGGAGCAGATCACAGAGGTAAAGATTCCTTAAGGTCAACTTTAATTTGGATTGGGTCCAATCAACAGTGTTATGAATCATGTGATACATTTTCAGGTCAATTAGAAATTAGAATCCATCCATCCATCATTTCATTAATTCAATCTAAATTAGGTACAATTAATTATTTAAGTTTTTTAGCAGTCCTCTATAGCGAGTCTTTACAAAAAAAGGTACATATGCTAATGAAAGCTAACAAAACTTGATTTTGAGGAAAACATAATTTGGATCGTTCAAATTACGGCTAGTCTTACTTAATACGATACTATCTGTTATAAATATGGCCCGGGGAGGCTTGATCTGTTTTGGTCAGAGTGTTTTTTTTTTTTTTCGTTTTGGGTTTGATTTTTCTTTGAACTAAAGTCAACTTACTTAAATTTTGGCTCAAATTAATAATTTGAACTTAGTTATGTAGATGAACCAAGCTATGTAAACTAATCACCCTACTGGATAATCTACATCTCACAATTGCTGATTTCAAGCCTTTAAGAGATGAAGTGGATCGACTCACATGGACCTTTGACGATTCAGGTATGTTTACCTCAAAATCCTTCGTTAATGCGTATTACAAGTTAAAATACACCCACGGGGAACGGAAAAAATGGTTTGATCATATTTGGCAAGGACTTGCTCCCCCAAGATATGAGATAATGTTATGGGCAATTCTCTAGAAACGGGTAAATACAAAAGACAGGATTTTGCAATGGAAGGTATTGAGCTGGGAGGAAATGACTTGTATCTTTTGTGGTGACTGCTTGGAAACAATAAACCATCTCTTTTTGCATTGTAAATTCTCATGGCTTTTATGGGGCGAGATTTGTGACGCTTGGGGACTGGTATGGGCTTGCCCAGAAGAGGTTGATGATGCGTTTCTAATGTGGATCGGGTACCCATTTGTGGGTGTAGAGAAGCAACTATGGGACACATTTTTTATTGCTGTAGTCACCACCATATGGGAGGTTCGAAATGACGCGATCTTTGAAAGCAAGAAACCCATGTGGTCGTGTATGAGGAGCAAAGTTTTTCTTCGGGTTGGATTATGGTGCAAGGCGTGGAAGGCGAATATACCTTACACTCTTGAGGAGTGGCTCAATAATTGGGATGCAATTCGATCTTGGAAACCGATTAGGCAAAGGAGAACTTGTTTGTGACTTGTGCTTTTGTTGTTTNTCTCACAGGTCACAACTTGTAGTTAGCGGATTGGCCAAAATTGTAGAATAACCACTCTAATATCACCGGTATTCTAATTTTTAGCTTACTCAACTTGTAGCTAGCGGATTTGTGCGTGTCTATATATTAAACCATTGTTGCTTCCTTCATGTGATGATCAATATGATATTTAACGGTTATATTGAGGAACAATGTTATCTGAGCTACGAGTGGTACGGCATGATTGATTCAGGCTATGGATGCATACGAGTATGGACGAATGCGAAACGGGATGTGTAGAAATGTCACCAAGTCACCGCCCTTAGCTAGCGAGAGCACAGTAGGCACATGCACCATTTTACCAAAATATATAAGTTGTCGATCACGTTGTCCGACTCTGACTAATTTGCCTATTGTGCAAAATAAATCATGTAGACATGTTAACTTGTCCAGAGTCCAGACCAACTTGTAAAACTATTATTTCGAAATACAAAGCAATTAAGACGATTAAATACGGGTTTATTTGGTCCTAGGTTAAGCATGAGTCGTTTCTAAGGTCTAACATCAATGGCCCTAGGACAACTGAGTGATCTATCTAATTGGCAACAACTTGGCATGTCACGCGATCAAGTCGTGTCACGTTATTATTATAAATTATATTATAAGACTGTTGTATGGTGTAACCATTTAAACAAATAACCATTTTATGGTAAGATAACCGACCACTTTATGTTACTATAAAATATTTACTTTTATCACTTTTTAACATAAAATTGTTGTTGTTTAACATAAAATAATCATTTTTTGTTCATTACAGTATACAACGGTCACACACAATAACTACTTCTACGCATTTTTACGGTGTTATTTATCCAATAAATCCAAGTAAATGACAAATGTACGATGATCATGACTGATACGACAATGTATGTAGGCTCACCACTCCTCTAAATGTACATTGATGGATTAATTGATTTACCTAATTAGGTCAACAAGTATTAATATCATAAGAAGACATGGAAATCAGGATTAAAACTTAGTACTTTTACCGAGTATTAATATCATAACTCATCTTCTCTCGTATTCTCCATTTCTTCAACAATATCACCTAATCTAATTCACTCTTTTATTCAAATTCAACCCCGGCTTAATCGATTTAATTGATTTATAATTCTATTAAACACGGGTATTTATCACTCTTTAACATAAATTGTTACTGTTTGACATCAAATACTCACTTTTTGTTCATTACAGTATACAACGGTCTTACACAATAACTACTTGTACTCATTTTTACGGTTTTATTTATCCAATAAATTCGAGTTAATTACAAATGTACGATGATCATAATTGATACGACAATGTAGGTACTATGTAGGCTCAATGGCTCACTACTCCGCTAGATGTACATTGATGGATTAATTGATTTACCTAATTAGGTCAACAAGTATTAATATCATAAGAAGAGGCATGAAAATCAGGATTTAAACTTTAGTACTTACTCTTTTACCAACTAAAAAAGCTCTTCTTTTATTGCTCCCGTAATTTAAATAAATAAAGGGAAAAAAAAGGGTTGGTAATGAATTGAATGCGACGCGGTTGGGTGAAGAAGGAAGCTAAATAAGAAAGAAAGCTGACTTTTTCAAAGCAAAGGAGTAAATGCATTTGCTGTCTCCGTTTGACTCTTTCAGTTCACGACAACCTCCCACTCACTCTACTCTCCAAGTCAGCGTATTACTCTCTCACTTTCCCTTCACACCCTCCTATTAGAGGGTAAGTCGGGAGTAAGGCGGTCCATTTATATAAAAATTAATCTATTATTAACAATAATAAATAAATAAATGGTTTTTTCTTAAAATGATTGTCTTATTAGAGAATTTGTGGTATTATAACAATTACCACCTTTTTAATTACTAGGTTTAACAATCGACAACCTTTTTAAATACTAGCAGGGAGCCAAGGACGTAGTCACTAGTTAGACATTTTTATGATAGCAAAACTTCTTATAATTTAGTATGTTTGCTAATTCCGTATTTTTAGAAATTTTCGAATAACAAAAATCAATAATTCTAACTTATTTTAACTTGAAAAGACATTTTATTCGGCTAAATTATGCATGTGAATCAACTCAAACATATAATACTTCATATTATTATTATTATTATTATTATTATTATTATTATTATTAAAGTAATGATAAATACAGCTATTAGGTTAGGGACTTAGGGTTGTATATAAGGACTAGAGCTAAAAAAAATTACTTCTACTAAAATGGTAATAAATTAAAAATAGGGAAATGATAAATTTACACTTATATGTATATAATTAATATTTGATTCAAGTAATTATGTTTCCCTTTAGGCTTATATGCAGCCTTATGAACTGTATTTGTCATTACTCATTATTATTATTCCGATATACTCATATAAGCAATTTAATATATAAAACGACGATCTATCTGTCATATCATGATAATACATATACGATTAATTAATTAATACGGAGTAAATTGAAATAATAGTGTTTGTAAATTGAAATCGGATCCAAAATGGATTGAGTAAATATGAACTACAAAAAAAATAAAAAAAAAATACACTAATCTAATATTATACCCCTCAAGTACACTTCCTTTTATATATAGAAAACCAAGGGTACCCTAGACTTGGACCATTGTCTTCCTTTTTTCTTTCCACAACCTAAATAAAAACTCATACTCTATTAACAAAATAACAACTACCAATACTTTCTCTCACTAAAAAAATCACTTGTTCTTCCACAACTTAGCTCAAAACCTAATTTAACTATATAACAAATAGAAACACTACTCTTCTTAAATAAAAAGCAAATAATATCAAGTATAATAAAAATTAAGAAAACCTAATTAATTATACATATAGAAGATTAAAATAGTAGATAAAAATTATCAGAAAAAATGGGAAGGCCACCTTGCTGTGATAAAGTGGGGGTGAAGAAAGGTCCATGGACTCCTGAAGAAGATATAATCTTAGTTTCTTATATTCAAGAACATGGTCCTGGTAATTGGAGAGCTGTTCCTACTAATACTGGTATGTCACAAATTCTCGTATAAAGCGGTCTCTCGAGAGTGTTTATTCCACTCCTTACTTAAAAGTTACAAATCATAGCACTCATAAAATTTTTGACAAATTAATCCCGTAATTTCAATTTTATTTTTATTCTATTTAATCTTGTATGAGATGATCTTATAAGTGAACTGTGACCGACAATTTGAACACAATAATTCCTTAATTTCATATTTGTTCCACTTAATCTTATATGAGACGATTTTATAAGTGAACTGAGAGTCTGAGAGCAACCGCTTTATTTGTATATTTTTCATTTCATTACTAATTTTATTAGCATAATCTCGCATGTAATACTGTTTCATATAAATTATTGTATTTTTCTTTGTTTTTATATATTTTTTTTATTTTTTTTTCATTTTGTTGAGTTTGAGCTCATGATCTATGTACACCTTTAATTTTGGTTCTTCTAGTGGGTTGGTAATTAATAAATTGTGTGTATTTATTGCCCTAGCTATCTCCATGCAGCTGGCACCTTGCTAAAGCTGTAATTTTTATTTTATATATTTTTATTTTGTTACCTTTTCATTTAATTTGTTCATCTTGTAGGGTTACTGAATTAAATTAATGAAGTAGTGTAGAATAAATGAATTATTTTGTTTTAATTCAAATATTTAATATTATGTCTGGTTGTTTTTAGGTTTACGAAGGTGCAGTAAAAGTTGTAGACTGAGATGGACTAATTATCTGCGTCCTGGTATAAAACGAGGCAACTTCACTGAGCAAGAGGAGAAGATGATTATTCACCTTCAAGCACTTTTGGGAAATAGGTAATTAATTAATACTCGTATAGTCGTATATTTTTGCTTAATCCCGAATAGTTCTATTTAGATTAGACCGATCACAAATTATAAAATAAGAATGAGAATACCTGTAACATTTTTTCATTGCCTCGTTTAAATGATCTACGGAGTACATCCATGTTTTTGCGGATACTTTTGAATTTGATATTTTATAGCCCTAAAAAATGGTCTTAAAGTAATTTTAATTGGAAGACTACCAAAAATTAGATCCAAAATTGTTTAATAATTCATAAAATCTCTAACAATACTAACTAGAGATGATCCTGTATTTTTATAACACTAGTTACTCTATAAGACGATTTAAAACCAATCTAATTACTCATACGACTTGAAGTGGGTGATCTAATTTTGGAGTGACGATCGATTTAATTTCGTTGGTAATATATGAAAACTCGACAAGAAAAATAGCACGTAATTTAATTTGTCCATGTTATGAGGTCAGGTGTTGCATATAGTACAAGATTATATTCCAAAGATGAAGTATTAGATTTTAGATATCTAGTGCTACAACTTTTTTATATTGATACGATTTTGTTTTCTTGTAGTAAATGAAATTGACGTAAATACTCTTGTTATTATCTATCACAGATGGGCAGCAATAGCATCCTACCTTCCACAAAGGACAGACAACGATATTAAGAATTACTGGAATACTCATCTGAAGAAAAAACTAAGCAAAAGAGGAGAAGGGCAAGATGGTCAAACAACACAGTCTCAAGAAGGGTTTTCCTCAAATAACTCTTCTACCTCCACCTCATCATCCCACAACAATAGCAAGGGGCAGTGGGAAAGAAGGCTCCAAACTGACATCCACTTGGCCAAACAAGCCTTATGTGAAGCCCTATCTATTGACAAACCCGATCCAAACCCGACCCAACCAGCTTATGCTTCTAGCACCGAAAACATTGCCCGGTTGCTCGAAAATTGGATCCAAAAGCCCAATTCCGGCCCATCACTACCCAAGTCACCTCAAGAGTCAACCCAAAATTCCTCATCATCCAATTATAATATTAATATTAATAAGAAAAACACCAATAATATTAAAAATAATAATAAATTATATTACACTAAGGATGAGAACAACCACCAAGGCTTTGACTCCATCTTTAGCAACCTAAACACCAACTCCAACACCAACACCAACTCTTCAACGGCCACCGCCTCCGGCGACACCTCGGTGGAGATGTTGGAGGAAGAAAGCAAGCCATGCATGGCGGCCGAAGTGGCGGTACCATTGTCTCTACTAGAGAAGTGGCTCTTTGAGGAAGGTTTAATGAGCCAAGACCATTCAAGTTTACTTGACATGCCCTTAGATGATGCATGTGTTGCTGCTGAACTCTTCTAAAATATTTGGACTGTTTTTTTTACCTTGACTTTTTTTAGGGTGTTCACTTTTTTTTTTTACTGGGTGGGGCAGTTGTTTTATGACTTTGGAAGTTAAGGGTTAAAAAAATAGATATGAAAGTGTAAATTACTGAGTATTAATTACGAGGTAGCTAGTACTCGTACGAATGTTATATGTTGTCATCATCATCTTTATACATATGTTGCATGCACATATACCGGTGGATACAATGAAATTCCATTATGTGTTATTCTACATTTGTACTAATTGATGATTTTTTTCTTTGTTTTTCATTCAAGGCCAATTTATTCAATTTACAAAAAGATATATAGTGTTAAATAGTACTACCTCTGTCTAGTGAATTGTTTACATTTGCTTTATTAGTGAAGTGAAATAAAGCAAATGTTAACTATTAACTGGGCGTACGAAGGGAGTATAAAAATAACCATATTAATTAGTAAGTAAAATAGTTATTAAAAAGATTTGTTTTACAGTAAAGTTGTGTAAAACTGCCTTACATTGTTTGAGCTTATTTTCATGATCATAGATCAAGATGAAGATAAAAAATCAGAATCAAAACTTTATTTTAGTAACATTATTTTCAAACACGAATGATACCTATGTTCTTTACAAAAGTTTAAATATATGTTCGATGGTGCTGCAAAAGCCTACCTTATTCCATCATATATATAATTAACCTCATTTATGAAAAGACTAATTATATTGTATTGTATGACGATTAAAATGATTAAAATAAGAGAATCGGAGGAAAAAAAATGATTAGAATTTAATTGTCTCAGATAATTTGGAAAATGATTTGAATAAGAAAATCGGTGGATTCTCTGGTATAAAATGTTACACGGTAGGTACCTTATATTTTTCTCAAATGATTTTGTATCCTTGTGATCTATGGGGTCGAATTTCAAACACGAGTCACTAAATATTTTTGATAATTACTCGAGTCACTATATTTTCGATATGCTAACTACATTTTTTTCCACGCGACCACGCCCCATCGTTATCCATTCCTATCTATAGAACATGTGAGAATTTAAGAATTTCATACTGTAAAATATTTTCTAACCCGTCACGACCTATCATTATCCCAAATTTTGTACCAATTTAGGAAAGGAAAAATATACATTTGTTATAAGTGGCGCTTAAAATGAAGGATTAGGACTTGGTACTTTGGTAGTTAAGATATGTTCCACGAATGAGAGAAAGCAATACATGTTTTTAAGCACAATCACCATATATAGAAATTAGAATTACCTCGTACGAAGTACTAGCTAATACGGAGTAATAATTACGGAGTATTATCTTGACAATTGCTATAAAAAGATTGTTTATTTCTCAGTAAGTCGTTTTCAATTAGACCATCTTACATTAAAAAAATTACAGATGTACAAGATTATCGCACACTCTAATCAATACTATAGGCTCTGTTTGGTAAATGGCACATTGGCCAAATTTCAGCATATTGGAGTGGTTTAGCATGTTTAACTTACGAATATGCTATTTAGAGCGTTTGGCTAATGGCATATTGAAATAGCATATTGGGGTCCAATATGCTATTTTGCAATATGCTGCTCCTAGCAGCATATTGGGTTAGCGGATTGGAAAGAAATTAATTATCTTCTTTACCCCCTTAAAAAATATTAACCTTCCATTTATATATTTAATAAATACGGAGTATAATTTATTCATATCCTTATTTGTCATTTTACATCGGATCTAAACAATCTGCTAATTTAAATCTGTCAATTACCAAACACCTCTAAAACAATTCTACTAATTAAATCTGCTAGTCAAATCTGTTAAATCATTATGCTAGTCAAATCTGCTTTCTAAATCTGCTTTTGTTAATACTAATCCGTTGTTTACCAAACAGGGCCTATATATTAATTCCAGAAACCAAGAAACTTCAATGCAATTAAATAAATCTATACAAATCAATATATATATATATAAAAGAGGGTTTTTTTAGGCATTCCTATTGGCCGGTTGATTAAAAAATTAATAAAACTAAAACAACTAAAACAATTATTAATCTAATAAGAAAATATTATTGAAAATATTATTGTTAATTTGAGATTTCTTTATTATTTTTACAGATTTTTAAAATATCATATATGGAAGACTTCCTAAGATTTCTTTATTATTTTTACTAGAAAAATATTTCTTTATTATTTTTACAGCTTTTTAAAATATTATATATGGAAGAATTCCTAATCTTATTAAAATTTCCCTAATCTTGGCAAAATTTCTTAAAGGAAAAAATTTCTTTATTATTTTTAGAGCTTATTTAAATATCACATATGGAAGAATTTCTAATCTTACCAAAATAACAAATCACGTTTTTCAAACACTATATAAAGAACCTATTGTCATCTCATCTTCCCACTAATTTTGTTTTTTT
>JAGPOY010004163.1:0-12254 GCA_018983105.1 Silene uniflora | reverse complement strand
CGGTTTTTTTTTTTTTTTTGTTCGGCGTCCTGTGGCTGCCGCCTCAACCAGGTGGTTCCTATCCCTCCGATCCCTTGTCCTGTCGCCGAAAATTTTACATGCATTCACCACGGTATGTTTTTTGTGTCATACGGCCGTCTTTCGACCTCCGGTGGTTGGGCCGGGTTGTTCTTATGGCTGTTTCAGGTTTATGCTTCTTGGTCTCGGTGGGTCCGTCGGGGCCGGACTGATTCCTTGTTGGGTCAGCCTTTGAGCTTTGCTTTTCAGGGTGGTTTGGACTGATTGGTGATCCCCCCATTTCCCCCACCAATCAGTTCACTGTCCTTTTGTCGGGTTTAGCTCTTTGGGTCTGTTTTGGGACCGATTGGTGATCCCCCCATTTCCCCCACCAATCGGTCCTTGTCTTTGTCTTTATCGTGTTTTGTGTAGGTTTGCTTTCTGGGTCAGTTTGGGACCGTATAGTGATCCCCCCATTCCCCCCCACTATTTTCGGTCCCTTGTCCTGTGTGTCAGTTTGATGGTTTTGCATGTAAGGCGGTGGTCCTGGGAGGGTTCGTATGGTGAAATGGGTGCCATTGCTGGTTGTGTTTTGTGTTGGTCTGCGTTTTCTGTTACGGTCTCAGTTTGGTTGTGGCGTCGTCTTTTAAGTTAAGTGTTGGTGTCCGTCCTTCTTCGAATGGGGACTCTTCCAAAAGAATAGTGTTCTTAGGAACAGTGATTCATCTTGACCGTCCAAAAACATGAGGCGTGATCTCGACCGCCCATTCCCTCATTCCAGTCTACTCCACGTCTTTCCCTTCTTTCTTCATTCTCCTTCTCTTCCCCGACAAACCTCATCCCCTTATTCCCCCTTTTCCTTCTTTCTCCTTCTCCACATCCTCCCTTCCTACGTCTTCCTCACAAACTCATTCCCTGCATCTCTTCACCACTTCACTTCAGTGATCTCTTCTCCCTTCAATGTCACACCACATACGATGAGGTGTGATGCCGATGCCGATGATACTCTTTCCCGACTACACTCCTCCCCTTATTCCCCTTTTTCCTTCTTTCTCCTTCTGCTTCCCGACTACGACGCCGCTAAGTCCTCTCTTTCCCGACTGCTCTCCTCCCCTTATTCCCTTTTTTCCTTCGTAAGGTCTTGGGGTTGGGGTTTTATTCGTGAGATGTGTGTGTGGTAGGGTGGAGTCGGGTTCGGCTGTGTTTTGGTTGGATAGGATGTGGTGGTCTTCCTTTTTTAGCTGATAGTTTTTTATAATTTATCTTCTTTTCAAATAAGTTTAGCCGCATCTTCACGGATGTTTTGGGTGTCCTGTCCCATTAGCCTTGGGATGTTGGTAGTCGCTGCCTTTTATTGGATTTTGTGGGTGTCATGTCCCTATGTCCTTGAGGCGGCTGTAGGTAAAATAAATTGGTCTTGCGAAGATTGGTGTCTGGTTCGGGTTGGATTCGTCGGTAGACGGTGCTTTCAAGCATTTATGGACAGAAGACTGGTCGAGGAGAATCCTTTGATGCGGTTTGTGTTTTTGCTGGGTTTGCTAAGCCGTCGTAGATGCGACTGTAGAGTTCGTTTGTCTTAGTGTAGGAGTTCACGCTCCACCGGAGGCAGCCTTTTGTGTGTCATCCACCATCCATTTCTACGCTCTTGTGGCGTAAGTGCACCACGCCCTCGTCACTCTGCAACTCATAGATATCGGAGGCTCTCGGGAAATATTAGCTGTTGGCACAACGACGACAAGGAGACTTGCGTCCACTTCTTCGTACTCCACCAACTTGTTTCTTATACCCGACATCTTCTTTTGTTAGTGTTTAATAGTTGTATCGTAGTAATGGTTACTTACATGTGTAATAAGGGGGCGTAGTTTGCCTGAACTAGATGTAGGTGTACCTTTCTTTACGGCTGTAAAAAAAAAAAAAAATGTATATCGCACTAACAATGGACTCCACTATTAAAAGCATCCAAATTAAACATATGTTTTCATTATGAATTACAATTAATCCATTATATGACATAACATGTTTTTATAATTCTGGGTAATTTTTCTCTCGTTTTTGCTGTAATTTCGTTTAATAATTTAAGATTTTCAAGTTTATTATGATAAGGAGTGGTTAATTTATCGGTAGTGCAACGTCGAAGGCGGCGGCATACTGCATACACGACCCCAAATAGAGATGCACCGGTAGACATACCACTGACCGATACTGGTAGCCGGAATTGGGGGTGGTTGAGTAAAGGTTGTTCAGCAGGGTCTGCGGGTGGGTGGGAAAGGTGGTAAGTCGTGGCCTGGTGGGATTATTTGTGGTATGTAAGGAAAGAGGGAGAATGAAAAATTGATTGTGAAAATGATAGGGTTAAAAATGTAAAATACGTACGTGAAAGCGCAATACCCAATGATATATGCTTTCACCCCGCAATAAAATAAATAATTAAATATTGTCTATCCGAAAAACACTGCCGAGCTCTGATTTTGGTACCTCATAACAATGCAGATCACCGCCTTCACTCATAATCAATCAGTTCAAATCAACATTCTCTTTGGGGTGCAAAAGAAGTCCCAAAAACACTTGACGAGATTTGAACAAAGGTCGTGAGTAGGTAAGTAATCCTGATTTTCACCAACTACTCTAATAGAGACATCTGCACTTAGTTCAAATCAATGGAATCAAGTTCGAAAATATCTGATTTTGGGTTTGCTATTTCATTTCTATCAGATGCAAGAGCAGCAAAAATCTCTGACAAGAATGTCAATAACAGCAGTTTCTTTACCACCTCTGTAAACAGAAATTGCCACTAGTTACACAATTGTAGTTGTACAATTGTATTACTTCGCAAATCAAACGGTCAGAATAGCCGTAGTACAAGTGGTGTTTAATCACTGAGACGATAAGCTCTCCCTCTGAAAGCGCCTGTATTTCTCTCTGGCTGTGCGGGTCCACCAGCAGCAGCAGGAGCAACTCCACCACCAGCACGATAAGGTGCCGGGGCTCCAAGTCTAAACCTTGCAACAATCTTATGCCTGTATAAAGAGAGTTAGGGAAATTCAACTAGCACATGAAACTCACACAATAGCATCATACGGATTACCCTATCAGGCCATTTGCGCTCTGAAGTGTTGGTACTTGGTAGCGTTGTACCAAATCTTAAGAGCTCACTCTAGAAGTTAAAACCTATGTACCACCAACTCTATTGCAAGTGTCAGACCACCATTTTCTAAAAGAGCTTTCATACTTTCACGTCTTTGGTCTAAAATGAGGTGCAGAAATTTTGGGTTCTATCAGAACGTCGAAGTAGCATAATAGGTTAAACCTAAAACCCTTGTGTGATAACATCAAAAACTAACATAGTTTTAAGTGTTTGACCATAATCAATAGTAAGAAAGTTTTGTCAAAGTTCTGCTATTCTTCATTAAGCAGAAAGGATAGCACAAACAACTGATATACGTTGTTACTCGTTGCTTTGGTACAATTAAGATGGTAACGGAATTCGATTTTTTCAGTTTAGCAAAAAAAAAAAGGATACACCCATAAAGGAGTCTTCAAGATATTCTTTCCACCAGCAAGGGGATGCAGCACTGTCAAGAAGTAATATAGATGTCCAGCTATGATTCCCATGAGATCTGGCACAAGAGGGGACCCGAAAATAACATCCAACGCTAGCATCGCCCAAGGCAGATAGAATGCCTGCAGCTCATGGAAGTTATCGACATGACACATGCTAGTAAATGACAATCATCAAGAAGCAAATACAAAGACAAGGATCAAATAGAACTTCAGCATACCTTAAGCGTGAAAAGGCCATAGATGTTGACATTGGAGTTGGGAAATTCTCTACTCCATACATAAAGAAGCATGAATACTAGAGATATTCCAAGGAATGGTGAATACAAGTAGGGAATTGCTGATAATGCCTGAAAATCATAGAAATGGAAATAAAAAACTACACACACTAGGCCAGACTCCTGTCATGCGATTTGAGGATATATTCATTAAACCACAATCAGGGAGGGATGTAGCAGTCGGTTATTTCATTGAAACGTTTCTTCTTTTCTGCCTATAATGAAGCATTGGAGTGTGATGTTGGAATGTCAGAGGATCGAACACGTGGCATTCTCCTGATAAGATTATCATGAGAATTGACCCATATTATTAATTTATTATACGATGCATTTTATTTTAGTGGTTTAACGAGTATATGGGGTAAGGATTCTAGTTAATTGGGTATTAATATGCATTATATTCATATGAGACCATCTTAAGAGGACACTAATTGTTTTAAAGAAAACACATAACTACATGTCATCACAAACTCATTACAAAATCTTTGATCCTACCAGAGTCTAAGAAAGATTAATTTACAATGAAAACCAATTTTCTACAAGACTATATATCAAAGCCATTAGCTACTAGCCTACTATCAAGGCACTATTATTTTTTTTTATGATTCATACGATTTCAGAACTCCTACTGTCATACGACTCATACATTCACACTGACTCGTAACTCGTAAGCAACCAGAAATGCATTTGGAAAATTCTATTAATATCGTGTTTGTATTATACTGTTGAAAACTGGATTATGTAAGCTAGTGTTTTCATACCAACATGGTCAAAGTTCCAAATATCAACATCCACAAGAAATCTGCTGTTCGCCTTTGAAATGGTCCCTGCTCGAGTTGAACTCCATATCTAGCTCTGTTAGATCAATACAACGGTTAGTTTGTGGGCTGAGTTCTCACCATTGTAGGAATGGGTTTGAGACAAAAAAATTTAACTTGAGATTGTCTGCACAAACTGGTTCTTAGCATAAAGAAAGGGGAAACAAAATGAAAGGAGGAGAGATGAGAGTGAGGGTCATGAATGAAGGACAAATGTTGTGTGATACACAACTCCAAAAAGGCCACTAGTACATATTAGAAGCGTACAAGAAGTTCAAAGTATAAAGCTTTATGTCTTTGAGAGACCATATTCAGGGACCAAATTTCCAGCATCCCAAGTTACAAGTTAAACCAAACCTAAATCCCACCAAATTGCTGCTTCTTATGCATCAACCTTCTAATCTGTACAACTGGGATAAAAGTGTTTATGGAAGTCATAAAATTTCAAATTGCAATATCAGAACTTTCTAGTCACTACATTGTTACTTCTATGATCGGTTGACCAGCAAGTTAGATAAACTTTGTTTGAGGAAGAAGAAACCTGGCCAAAGATAAAGAATAGAAAAACATTCTCCTTCCGTACTTTTTTTCTTTCCATCTCATATTATGCGGTCTTGAGACCTTGCTTTGACCGTGTTCTTTTCCCAATTATATATGTTACTTCTTCTGTTAAAAATATTATTGTGTGAAAGAGTTTTGAATAATGAGTATAAATATATTATTGTCATATGTTAACTATATTTTTCAATATATTTATGGTCGAACTTTTGTAACTTTGATCCCCAAAAGTGAAATGAGAAGACAAAAGAATTATGGAGGGAGTATTAGTTCTGCACTTGCAGAAAACATCAATGGTGTAAAGATATTATCCTTAGTTCCCATTAAACTCATGCAAGATTCATACATGAACGTACAGGTCTCATGCTCATCATAACAAGGGGTCAACTCGCAAAATAAAGACAATTATGAGGACGGCTTTGCTAGTATCTGACCTACTCTAAAGAAAGAATATGTTTTGCATATCATTTGAATCAGAATATGTTACTCATCTACAATTATTAACTTGATCAATGAGCATAGAGAATATTTGGATCATCAGCAAGTAACTTAATGTAAATTGCCCCAGCAAGGAATAGTTTTTACAAACAACACTGGACAGAAACACGGCCATTCTCACACAAGAATATATCAAAAAAGAACAAAAAAACCAAAGTAATCTATAACTCTGAAATAAAATTACAAGCCAAACAACTTACATCATTAGCAGCCGAATCCCAAAGTTGACAGAAAATTTTCCAAGAAAAAAGAAGTTGGTAAACAGCCGCCACAACTGAAAACAATATATAATTGTTAGAAAAAGAAAGTAAGTTGTTATGATGAAGCGAAGCAGGAGATACCAATTATAAATAATAAATACGTAAGACAAAAAAGAGCTTCTCTTTGCCATTTATAGAGCTGTATATAAAACAATGTAACATCGACAGATGAAGAGCAGTCTACCCACAAGAGCATGATTGTCAAATGACCCACTCTAAATTTAGTTATTTAAGAAGATAGAAGTCATAGAACCTCAACTGTCTAAGCAATCTGTGTAGGAACGCTCTCAAGTCTTAAACTACGCCAACTAGCTTAACGATTCTCATATACTAACCTCCATGTTTGCGTTGGATATAAGTCATATAAATGAACATGAAATATACTCCATATGTATTTACCCAAGAACACTCATTTGCCTTGTAGTTCGATTTACACACTGTGAAACATGTTCTTAGAGTTCATGAAAATACCCTATAGTTTAGAGAATGTCTGTACCATACTCCTTCACAGTAATACCATTAGAAATATGTCAACTGACAAAATTACCCCAGCCAAATAATACTTCGACATTGATATTCAAAAGAACTAGTATCGAATATATAAATAAAGAACTTGCATAGAGCACATCTGCGAGGTATATGTCTCCAATACTGTACAAAATGGAAACCCATTCATCTGGCAACTTGAGCAATAACCACAATACACATTTTCTGGGCATCCTCCAGATGTTCCCCTTCAGATAGTATTGTTTTTCTACTTCTATAATTTGCATACCCTATTCTTGTACTACCAAAAAATGTTGGAAAATTTTTAGGTGAGGAAAAGAGGGAAGGGAAAAAGCGGTATAAACAGCAAAAACATATGACGTCTAGATCTTGATGTTGCCGAAACTAAGGCGACAAGGCAAAAAGCTTATGAAGCGTGTACGATACCTGAAAGTTTTTGAAAACCAATCCATATATCAGAGCAATATAATAAGGATTGATCAAGCCCAGTTGAAATGCCGTGGTAAAAGCCAAGCAGAGAGTTCCATAACCCTTGCTTATTGGAGGAAGAGAGTGATACCACCTGGAATTAAAGTGAACATTAATATTGTACACAGCTATTTTATCATCATAAATTTATCAAACAAAAGCAATCGTAGCAAATCCATTGAGTGGTAATCATAATCAACCATCACTGGTTTGTAGACAAGCAGGTTCTGCAAGGTTGAAGATAAAGAAATACATCGAACATAAAGGTTGGCTTGAATACCCAACAGGTGAAATGTGTTGGTGGTCAGAGACAAAAGACCTTTCATGAGTATAAAGCATTGTTGCTATAACAATGTATAGGCATATAGCTGTAGTAACTACATTGTTATAGCGATAACTAAGGACGCATAGAACGGTCGTACACAAGACTAACTGGTGAGCATAGTGATGTAAGTAGGTGAACATGTCTTTACTATCCCTTTTTGTTGGGATTTTAAGCATGTATTGGGGTTTTTTCCCCTTAACAGATCAAAGTTCATGAAACGAACCAACTAGAAGAATTTGTTTGGGGTAGAAAATTTCGGTAGTGGACTAGCTATGATTATGATCTTCTACTGAACTAGTTACGGGAGTGCGCTTTCATTTGTAATTTTGCATGAAAATACTAAAATAACGCATCCACAACTATTGTATGAAGCGAAGGTATGCAACTTACTGCAAGGAAGAAGTAGGTAACAATCTAAATCATGAAGTCTTTCATTTAGAAAGTTTACTTGAATCGTAAATACTTGGTGTTTGTAATTGGTGAGCTAACAACTCAGGTGGAATTCCCAACTTGAAAATGGTATCGATGGTCATACACTTTTGATCCATTTGTTTGGACCTAGTCCGAAGGATCCGTTTGTTTACACCGGTCGAAAGTTTTCATTGAAGCTGGGAATTCCAGCTAAATTGTTGAGTATTACATTACAAACCCACTAGGGCAAATTTTCCGACTACGCGACTGATCACAAGAAACTAACTCAGCAGAATGTCCAAATTTCCTACAGCAAGTCTCCCTTGTGACGGATATTCCGTCACAAATTTCCTAACATACAAATCTAATAGAATATCTACCCATCAAAATTCAGAATGCTCGGATTTGCAGCAACAATATAATTCCGTCAAATCACCTCTTATTATCAAAATTATATTTGAAAAGCAATTAAATATCAAACATAAGCTAATCAATACACCCAAACAAACAAAATCGAACTTGTAAACAAAGAAACATTTACAATTAAACAGCATGATCAGCCAAATATCAGCAATTTAATGATGAATTGGAATTAAAAACAAAAGAAGGCAATATAATAACAAATCAATTGGAAGTAAGAAATGTTGAAAGGGAAGAAGGAATTACTCAGCCGGAGACGACATTGACGAACTAAGTCTTGGATTTGGTGTAGAATTTAACAAAATATCCTTTGAATTGCTTAGGTTTGTATCTAATTATACGAATTTAAGAGATGAATTACACTTAATTGGGAAGTAAGTATCTTCTTTCTTAAGTTTTTGGATTGTAATGGAAAAATGATGAACTAGCGAGTTCTTGTTCTCTTGGGTTTCGAATCACTTTCTTGACTCATCTATTCGGGCCACTAAGACTTGTGAGTTGTGACGAGTTGTGACTTGGGAGTTGTGACATCTGGTAAATGGATCATTGGGATCTGAGTTGAGCGGAATATTTTGGATCGGTCATTTTCGGGTTAATAATTGTCATGTCATTTACGGGATCAGGTCACTTCGGGCCGGATTATTAGAGCTCAATTGGGTCACTTCAGGTTAACATTTTGTTTAAAATAAGTCATTTCGAGCGGGTCAGTCTCGGGTCGGGTCAAATAGGGTCGGGGTTAGTTTTGACAGGTCCACTTGTGAGTAGGTAAACCTCACACAGGACTACCACAGTACCAAGTGTACCAACCTACAGTGGAGGTGATCACATGGCCCAACCAGGCCACGAAGGGTTTGGTAGGAGCTGGCAAGTCTGACCCGACCCGAGTGACCCGAGCAGAACCGACCCGATAGGACCCGAAAATATTATGACCCGAAATCGACCCAACCCGACTCGACGACGACCCGTAACTCGACACGACCCGATGATCAATGACCCGAACCCGGCCCAGACCCGACCTGATTAAAACGATGATCTGACAAATATTAAGTTTAATATTGATCAATTTGAAAGCGATTTAGTGTTTAATTTGATAGCTTTCACTTAATAATGAAGTAATTAAACAAAATAGTGGTTGAAAAAGTAATTTTTATGGTCAAAAATTGAAGTGACCCGACCCGATCCGACACACCATCTGACCCTAAATGACCCGGCCCGATAATGACCCGAAACCGACCCGAACCGACCCGAAAGGGAATGCTGACCCGATTTCACCCGACCCCGACTTGATCCGAGCCGACTGACCCGATTGCCACCTCTAAGGTTTGGGCCTTTTATTTTGTTCCAAAAAAAAGCACATGGGCTGGTCCAAAGAGACCCAAAGTAATTTTGGGTAGGTTTGGGCCAATCATTGTATAAACTACAAAGTATATTTTAAGAGTATTAGTTGACGGTATGATTATAGGTAAGACTCTCCAAAGTCGTAAAACTCTTGCATATCAGTTTTTCACTAACTTTTATTATTTCTTTATTGTTCAGACTTACCTCGGACTTTATACATTATCCGTCAGACCCACCTCATACTCTACTTTTTCACTTTACTTGAAAAATGTGGGGTTTAAGAAGAAAAAAAAGAACAAAAATAATATAACACATGAGTTTCTTTCATTGGATGTCTTCTTTTGAAAGTGGGGTCAAGACTCATGTAGACTCTTAAGTTGAGTCTTGGAAACTTAAGACTTTGTCTAGACTAGGGTAGCTTACTGGTAGTCTTGAGTGAGTCTTGTCTCAATATTTAACAGAGTCTTGTCTCAAGACTACCAATAATCTTACCCTTATCTCCTTCGGTAAGTCGTAAGTTTTAGGGTCGGAAAACCTATTAGGCCCGAAACCCTGATTTAGCTATAAAGGTCGAGTTTGGTCTTGCTAAATAGGCCCACATATTTGGTCAAGTCCAGCCCACACATATGGGCCACTTTTGCAACCTTGACCCAACCCAAGTCCGCATGGCCCATCCTATGATCACCTATTTGGTTGGGAAGTTTGGAACGGAATGGAATAGATTCTAGTCATTCTTGTGTTTGGTTGGGCCATGTTGAAATGGAGTTAAACTCCTGATGGATTTTAAATCCACCTCAATCCCTTGAAATCTCATACCCACCTCCTCTTCATGGATTCTAACTCCATTCCTTTATGTTTATCTTTCTAATTAACCAAACATGTTTTCAAAGGTATGGAATTAGAACCCCATACTTCTATGGTTTCTCATTTCAATCCATTTTATTCCTAAGTAGTGAACCAAACGACCCCACAAGAGTTACTCAGCTCGGGTAGATAAGGACATTTTCAATTGGGTCATTTTGAATTAGACAAATTCAGGTTAGATCGGGTCTGTTATTTTGAATTCGGATCATTTTTGTAACACCCCGATTAACCGGCCAAGATAATCGAGGCACTAGCATCTCGGTTTCCCGAGGTGGTGTTCCAAAACATCAATCAATGAACACTTTATTTAAGAGTATAAGTTTAATGATTACATACACTTGAACAAAAGAAGATAAAATACAAGTCATGACTCTTAAACTTCTCTAACCAACTATGCTCTCCTCGTAACTCGACAAGCTCGTCCCGTCACCCGCGCACTAACCGAGCAACCTGTATATAATCTGCTCCCCATATGACCAAGAACATCATATGGATCAACGCAGGTCACCCCAAGAGAGACAGATGACAGACACGCAACATACAAACGCCAGTTCCATAGATGAGTATATATCATAGTATGTGAATACGCATAAATAACAAGACTACGACTAGTAGAACATCACCCAATCATGTTTCCCGTCACCGGGACACATCCAGACATGTCTACAACCTCACGAGGTACTCCGAACACGTCGGTGGTACCGGGCCCAAGAGCGACTCGGGTCCCCTGCCAGGCAGCGTGTCTCAACCACACGTGCCCCTCCGTCCTCAAGTCAAAATGTGCACATCCCCTTTTGGATTGGGAAGCTCCAAAGGGTAACTCAAGCGGAAGACGGTCTCCCAACCGTCTTCCGTCTCCACTACAACCGTCACATCATCACTACAACTCGGCATACAATCAAATACTAATAATTATGAGGCAACACTACTTCACATATCAATATAGACTACAATATGAAACTGAGTAGGGTTAACCTACCTCTAGTAAATATCTCGAGCTAAGCGAATCCAACCCGATTCCGTCTTGCAAAACCGTCTCATCCTAATCATATATCAAATCTATCATAATACATTCATTTCTAATACTCAGCCATGTATTAAATCCTCTTCTATGTATACTAATACCACCCTAATAACACTAATCTCTAATTAATCAATTACTAATCCAAAACTTAACATTAATACTAACTAATAAGGGAAAGGAGAGGTACGAGGTTTACTTACAAAAATGATGGTGGACATTAGGGAGGTTGCTTCATCATAATCCTTACTTAGCCATAGAAGAGGGTGATTTAGGGAGGTTTTAGGTGAATGAGATGGAGTTTAGAAAGATAAGATGGTAGGTGGGAAGTGGTGGACTGTGTTTGGATAAGGGGAATCCGAAATAAGATTTCACGAGTAAGCACAGGTGGCACTCGACCGAGTGGAATGGTCACTCGGTAGTGAAAAGCACTCGGTCGAGTAAAACATTCACTCGACCGAGTGGAAGACACTCGATCCACTACAACCTCTTACTCGGTCGACTGCCGAGTCACTTGGTCTAGAATCAGCTATACTCGGTCCGCTTGACTGAGCACTAGGTCGAGTGAACTCAAAAGTTCGGGTTATTACAATTTTCGAGTTAGTATTACGTAGTTATTTAGGATAATGGAGAGTTTGCAACAATAAACATATTGGTCAAATGAAGAGTTAAGAACGATTGGCACCTAAGAGTGGGAGGGGGTGAATTAGGTGACCCTTTTAAAAATTTGTCTCAAATGGTGTACGATCTTGAGAAACTTAATGAGCTTGTAAGTTCACAAGAGTTACAGCAGTTCTGAGCAACAGTTTGATTGACTGTTGCACACAACTGACAACGAGATTGGAAGATAAATATGCAACGAAAAGAGAACGAAGAAGTAAATAAACAAACAAACGATGTTTAAAAAATTGGTTCAGCTCCTACTCCGGAGCC
>JAGPOY010004162.1:0-12254 GCA_018983105.1 Silene uniflora | reverse complement strand
ATGGTCGCACATGAGACGGTCAGTTGGTCACACAAGAGAATTTGTAAAAATCGTAACTTTATCAAAAGTCGTCAATACTATAAAAAGGGTATGAGTTTATAGTTAACTTAACTTAACTTTTCTGAACTTATTTTGCTTAAATTTTCTGAACTTATTTTTGCTGAACTTTTCTGAACTTATTTTTGCTGAACTTAACTTAACTTATTTATGCTGAACTTAACTTATTTTTGCTGAACTTTTCTGAACTTAACTTATTTTTGCTGAACTTAACTTAAATTAAGTAAAGAATAGTCCAAAAGAACAGGGCCCTAGTAGTTGACCTTTCTTGGACATGATCTAATTAGACACTTTATTAGGGGCCATGTCAACGTTGTCAGGGAATCTATGACAATGGCTTGTGCTGATTTCTTCCAAATCGTGCGACGGATTACAACTATAAATCAACGATATTAATTTTGTTGTGACAAAATAATTGATGAAATTAGTCTCTCTACCCCGATTAATAGTGTTATTATTTTCAATTATTAGATGTATCAATCAATAGTTATGAGAGGTGTTTTTAATGGGGGTTCATGGGGTTCCATTGAACTCCCATTAAAAACAGATACGAACAATTTAGTGTAGTATTGTTTCATTATTGGAAAAGTGGTGTAGTGGTTAAGCAAGATTACTTTTGTTTTGGAGGTCATGGGTTCGAATCCCATGAGTCATGACTCCATTTTTCCTAAATTTTTTTTGTTTCTAAAATTTGGCTTTTAAAACTTTTTTTAATACTCCGGTATAAGTATTTTCTCTGTGTTATTGACTTCAATAATATTTTCCGTTAGTAATTTCATCTACTGTATCAGTATTAGTATAACAATGTGTTTTTGCTAGATGTCAAAGCCAAATTTATCAATACTTATCATAATTTTTTTCAGGACTTACCCTAAAAATTCCGAATTTATATAGAGAATTTATATATTAGCTACATTATCAATAAAAATATTACGGTGTTAGTTTACAAAAAAATTGTGTGTAAAATCGAACCCCCATTGCACTTGCCCTAAAAACGCCACTGATAGTTGTTTTTTTTTTAGCAATCGGAAAGAAAGGATCCTAATGTAGATTCATGGCCCTTCGAGCAAGGTCATGAGCCCTTCTGTTTTGGTCCCTACAAATATAATAAAAAGACAAATAATGAAAATCAGAAACAAGATAAGAGAAATGACTAATAATCCCCTTAATCTGCTTGTTAACCAACTCCCCGCCAGCCCATTGAGAAAGCAACTGAAGACAGTCAGAAGCAATTTCCAAGTGAAGGATCCCTTGGCTACGAGCCCATTCCAGAACCGTCTTTACCCCCCAGAGCCTCAGCTTGAAGAGGAGATTCCGCTCGTCCTATGGTGTAGCCTTCAAAGCTAACATCATTCATATCAGAGATTGCTACCCACCCAAAACCAGCCTTGAGTGATGTATCCCAGCTAGCATAAACTTGAACTCTAACAGCATGACATGAATCAGAACCCTTAATAACCGCAAACTGTCTTCCTTCCCTAAGAGAGGAAACGGTATAATTAAAGTTATCCCTTTCAATTTCATTATAAACCTCAGTGGATAAGATTGTTCCTCCAATTTCCTATTTCTTCTTAATGGCTTTCATGGTGAGACTTACCATCTTAGAGCAGTGGATAAAGAAACTCGAGGGATTAAACACCTCACCCCGGAAAATACAGTTATTCTGTATATTCCAAATACCAGAAAGAATAGCCAGGAAATGGAGGATTTGACACTGACCATCATCCATTCTCCCCAGAAACTTTATCCAATTGGCAACCCAACTTCCAATTTTAATGAAAGTCGCACTTCTAGTATTAATCCCCAAAGGTGAGCATGCCCAAACTCTAGAGCTAATCTCGCAGTTCCGAAACAGGTGTTCCAAGGTTTCTAGATTATTTCTCTCGTGGCCACACAAAAAACATGATGAACCCCATTACATACGTCTTCGTTCAAATTCACTTCCTACTGGAAGAGATCCTGTGATAATTTTCCAAACTAGTATTCTCCATGAATGCGGGCCGGGAAATCTTCGTAACCATTTCTTACAGAACAATTTTTGTTCCTGATCCAGCATGGACTTGTCCTTATGAGACCCCTTACAATTGAAGTGCTCCTAAAAAATGATACCATAACCGCTCTTAACCGTATAAACACCATGACTTGTAAACGGCCAAACCACTTCATCCTTTCTTTCCGAACTCATAATTGGAATTGCCATAATCTGTCGGGCACTTTCCTCACTAAAAATCATGTTGATAAGCCCTTCATTCCACCCCCCTCCATTGTAGCATAAATCTCTAATTTTCAGATCTTTGAGGAAATAAAACTCCGGGTTTAAAATACTATGGTGAGGTTCCGGAGTGTGCCCATTAATCCATTTCCTACTCCACACGTTCAAATTGGACTCACTTCCTGGTTTCCATCCTATCGAGTCAAGGATGAAGGAAAGACCATAAAAAATACTCCTTACTCCCCATGATACATTTCCTTTTTTATTATAGCTAAAACCATGTTGAAAGTTTTTCCTCCCCTGAATTTTTCTTCTGAAGATTCGGCAGAACAAGGAGTCCTCCTCAGAAACTAATCTCCAGGCATGTGTAGCCAACAGGGCTTTGTTCAAACATTCAACATTTCGGATTCCAAGTCCACCCTCCCTCTTAGGTAAACTGGTAAACATTCTACCGGTATTTCAAACATGAAGACTCTTTCCTGCTCTACATCCAGCCCACCAAAAATGTGACAAAAGAGAATTAATCTTCTTTGTCACACTTACCGGTATTTTAAACACCGATGGAAAGTAAATTGATAGACTTGATAAGACGGATGAGATTAAGGTTAGTCTTCTGGCAGGTGATAGAAAGACACGTACCATTCCAAGACGTGATTCGTTTTGAGGCATTCTCAACA
Organism: Silene uniflora; assembly: GCA_018983105.1. NCBI lineage: Eukaryota > Viridiplantae > Streptophyta > Magnoliopsida > Caryophyllales > Caryophyllaceae > Silene > Silene uniflora. The sequence goes on along the minus strand of JAGPOY010004162.1, from coordinate 9,308 downwards.
ATACCTAGGGCTGAGCAAAATTATACGATACGGTTTTATTATACGTATCCAATACGCTATACGAATTTAATTATACGGATTTCCGGATATCCGATACGAATTTCCGGATATCCGATACGGCTTTTTAAAAACCGTATCGGATAAGGATCGGCAAAATATGAAACCGGATATACGGTATCCGATACGGTTGCCTTTTTTCTAGAATAAAATATTAAAATATATACATAAATCACAAAATGTCCAATATGTTGGTGATTAAACCTTATTAATATTAATTTTTATAAGTTATTTATACTTATAACTTTTTAAAACACTTTTAAACTAAGAAAAAAACCAACAATCTCACATAAAAAAGAAAAAAAAAAATATTAAATTATATAAGTGAGGCTGAAAACCGAATATCGGATATACGGTTTCCGGATATACGGTTTCCGTATATACGGAAAAACCGTATCGGATAAGGATACCAAAAAATGAAATTTTAAAAACCGGATATCCGATAGGGTTTCCAAAACCGTACCGAATATCCGATTTTGCTCCCCCCTACTGTCAATACCCTTAAAGATATCCTTCTTTGAAGCTTGAAACTCAGTTGGAAGGCCCAGATATTTTCCGAATCCTTTATTATTCTTGATCTTAAACGTTTTTAGACAACTCCTTGCCTTTCTGAGGGTGGTATATGGGCTAAGAATGATACTTGATTTGTCTTCATTGAGGACTTGTCCCGAAGCACTGCAATAGCTCGTAATAATGTTGTTAAGGTGGGAGGCAGCCTTATTTTTGTTATGTAGGAAGAAGACCGAATCGTCAGCAAAGAAAGGGTGTGTCAAGGGTTTAACCCCTTGACATAACTGAATCCCCTGGATCTTCCCCTTTCGTTGAGCATGGTTCACATTGCACGATAGAGCTTCTTGACAGAGAATAAATAAAAATGGAGATATTGGTGCACCATTAAACAGGACCTCATATGTAACCGAAGTATCACAATTCATGATCAGTTCAATAGTTTTATCCGGGAACCCCACCTTGTATAAAATTGCCGCCAAGAAATCCCATTTAACCATATCATATGCTTTACTCATATCTGCTTTGAAAGCAATCTTTCCATATTTTCCTTTTTTGTGGGAATTGACCTTATGAGCCAAAAAAGCATTTTGATTATCTCCCACAAGGTAATCCATGACTCTTAGCAACCGATTGGTTATGCACTTGGTCACAACTCGCATAAAGACATTACAAAGACTAATAGGACGATAGTCTTTTACCTCTTCTAGGTTGTCACATTTTGGAATCAGGACAATTAAAGTTCTATTCATCTCACCTAAAACCCTTCCTGAGTTCAGCGTCGACAACACCGCCTTTGTAAAGTCCTTTTTCACAAAATGCCAGCATCTCTAAAAGAAAATAGCCGGAATACCATCCGGTCCTGGCGACTTCAAGGGACCCATTTGAATAACAACCTGTCTTACCTCCTCAGCTGTAAAAGGCTTTTTTAAGTAATCTGCATCATCATCTGAGATCTGTTGCCTCATATTCTTTAAAACATTACTGTAAGGATAAGTAGAATCAGAGTCCCGATTACTTTGAATAGGAGTATAAATCGATTCGAAATTCCTTTGGAAAATGCCTCCCACAACTTCCTGTTCAAAAAACCATTGGCCATTTCATCCCTAATACCAAGGATGAAATTTCTCCCGGCCATACCTTTCACCCAATTGAAAAAATACTTTGTACAAGTATCCCCATCGGCGATCCATTTCATCTTAGCTCTTTGTCTCCAGTAGGAAGCAGCGGCACATGCAAATTCTCTAACCTCCTCATTCACCCTAGAATAAACTTCATCACTTCCCCCACCGAAAATAACCTCCAAACCCTGTTCAAGTCTCCTATCAAAATCATCCCACTGACCAGACCAATCCTCTTTCTTGTCTAAAGCCCATTTTTTAACACATTTCCTGACACGAGCTAATTTTTTAACCACTGTAAAGGCCGGTGATCCAACATCACTATGGACCCAGCTTTCTTTTATTTTTTGAACACACTCCGGAAAATCAAGAGTCCAAGCATCAAGTCTATATGGCTTCTTGTTCTTGTTTTTTGTGAGGTTTAGGTCAAACTCAATAGGTGCATGATCCGACAATTGAATTGGATAATGTTTAATTCCAGAATCCGGGAATAAAGTAAACCAATCCTTTGATCCTAGGGCTTTATCGATCCTTTCGTACACTCTCTTCTCCCCACTTCGATTATTACACCATGTAAATTTAGGTCCCTTAAAAGGAATATCTAATAACTCATTTCGCAACTTCCAATTATTGAACATACAAGCTCCCCGAATAGGATTTTTGTTGGAGCTTAATTTGTCGCAAGTATATTCAACTTGGTTAAAATCTCCCACTATAACAAAAGGATGGGACAAATTAGCCAAAACAGCCTCCAATTCCAAAAAAACCGCTTCCCTTTGCTCATAATACGGAGCACCATAGAACAAAACGAGATACCATAAAAGTCCATTATTTTTTCCAACTAAAAGCACCACAAAGTTACTACAAGCATTTATAAGGCTCATATTTGCCTCCGACTTCCATCCTACCCAAAGACCACCTGCCGTTCCACAAGCATCAACACCGGCAGTCTTTACAAAACCAAAAGATCTAAACAACGGACTTATAACGCCTACATTACATTTAGTTTCAACTAGTAAAAGAAAATCATAATACTTATTATTTAGTAACGCTCTTATTTTAGGAAATGTAGGGGATTTCTATTTATATCATTTCTATTTATATATAGTATTATTAAAATGTTCTATCTCACATCTCCTTAATCTTTGTGCCGGTTTCAATTGATAACTAATGAGTAAGACGAAAATAGTACTAAGTGATGTAATTAGCCAAATAGATAGTTACATCAAGGTGCTACAATGGTGATATACAAAATATCAATTAAAACTTCCTGTCTCTATAATAATATCCTCTCTAATAACTGTTTCTGTTATACTGCTGAAATCTTTTTCTCCAACCTAACTCGAGGTGCTACAATGGTGATTAATCAGTTACAATCAGTTTCATATCGTATTCTAGCCATTTAGTAGCCAAAATTAGTTGAAGTCATCCAGTAGATAAAGCCTCCCTTAAAATGTCAAATGTAGGGAAGAATGGACTCTGAGGAAATGCAAAGAAGTCGTAAAAAATGTGGGCACGGAAAATGACAAACTGAATATAGCATTATAAACTTTACAGAAAATGGGATTATATCTACATTTATTACCAAACATATTCAACTTATTCTTCCACCAAACGCATATACTCCGTTTATATATACGACTATAAAGGAAGGATTCTATTAGGAAATAAATATAATTGTTGAACCTCAACCATGGTTCATCTATCAATAAAATTTACATCGGAAAAAAAATTGACATTCTAATCAACTTAAACCATGGCTCAGTGGGCAGAATCCATCACTATCGACCACTAAGTGCTGTTATAGATATAGCCTCTCCAGACATTTGATGGAGGTTAGAGCTGGTGGTGTCCATAAACATATGTCTTTTGTTGAAACCTGGTTCTTTAGGGCATGGAAGATCTGCAATATCACTAGAAAACATCGACATCACTGTCGACATATTTGGTCGATCATTTACATTTTCTTGAACACACAACAGCCCCACTACTATGGACCTATCAATCTCCTTCTTGTTAATCGGATCAGATATTAATGGATCGATGATCGATCCTGCATCACCCTCTGCCCATAGTTTCCATACCTGCAACCAACCACATATGAAAATCTTGAGCTTCTGGGCATCATAGAGATAAAGCGGAGTAAGAAGTTATCAGAGATATATTAACTTACATATCCGAGGAGTGTAAGTGATTCTTCCTCGTACCAGAAGGCATTATTCTTCTGTGCTGTCAAGATTTCTAGCAACAGGACACCAAAACTGTAGACATCTGACTTTTCTGAGAAGTGACCATCCATTGCATACTCGGGCGCCATATAACCACTACATCATCGAGGAAACAAAATGCATTCAGAAACTTTATCGTAACCCTATGAGCTGTTACTTTCTTACTACATTGTCTTACAGCCAATGTTACTCAGACTCGGTTAAGACCTCATTAAAACCAACCGCTGTACATCCAAAATCAACTGAACAACAGTTAATTCTGTTCGGTCTAGTTGTTACTTACTATGTGCCGACAACCCTTCTTGTTTCGTCTTTGTCTTGGCCATGACCAAAGATTCTTGCCATGCCAAAGTCTGCAATCTTTGGATTGAGCTCTTCATCCAACAAAATGTTGCTTGCTTTCAGATCCCTGTGAATAATCCTTAACCTAGAATCTCTATGAAGATAAATCAGGCCTCGACATATCCCCTCGATGATATTGAAGCGTGTCGGCCAGTCAAGAAGTTCTCGCTTGGTGGAATCTGGATATATACAATTATTCACGCGAATAGTGAGTTTTTAAGAGTCAGAATACTACATTAATAAACCCACAAACAGCAACTGGAAATGTAGCAAGAATTATGACAATAAAGAGGAGGAAATTGTAATGCATACCAAACAAGAACGCGCTCAAGCTCTTATTAGGCATATATTCATAGACAAGCAGTTTTTCCTCGCCTTCTACGCAAAAACCAATAAGGCTAACGAGATTCTTGTGCTGTAATCTAGAAATAACAATAACTTCGTTCGTAAACTCTTCTACTCCTTGTGAAGAAGCAGCTGAAAGCCTTTTCACAGCTATTTCTCGCCCGTCTCCCAGTAATCCCTGAAAACAAGAATTCAAACAGTTGATTATACATGGCAACTAGGTTACCTCTTGAAGCACAGTATACTGTATACCACTCGGAATGTAGTCGAACTTACCTTGTACACCTGCCCAAAACCACCTTGTCCAAGCATCTGGTTATCGTTGAAGTTGTCCGTGGCAACTGCTAGATCTTTAAAATCTATAAAAGGTAGCTCTTCGAGTTTCCTTTGGTTCTTATGATCCCCATGCTTTAGGTGGTCCAAGATGCTTTTCTTACTGGCTTGTTTTGCTGTTGGAAGTGCAACAATCGTCAACAAAGAAAACAAGGGAAGAATAATCACGAGCTAATGGTATGAACTATGAAGCTGTGGAAACAACATGTTACCTTTCCACCTATTGAACCACAACCACAAAACAATGAGTGCGATAATTGACACGGTACCAACTGTCACTGCTGCTGCAATAACAGCTTTCACTCTACCCTTGTTACCTGCAATCAGAAAAAAAAATTGAATATTTGGTATAAATTCTCGAATTAATTCCACATTACAAGAACAATAATAATGTTACCCCAGTGCCTCGAGGGCTTCCCTGTGTTGACATCAGGGAGAAACGGTTTCCATTAAACCCTTGAGGAAAATAGCGTTCAATGACGATTACTTCATATCAAAAAGAAGTGCAGCCATTTTACTGTGTCATTTTGATTTTTTCCATCTTGGCTCCTAGGGAAAAGGATCCAAATTTCATTCCACAATGAAGATGCACTTTTTTTAATTAAAACTTACCGAGTTCTGAGTGTGCCAGACGAAGGTTTAGTTTAATTCCGCTACTGGGAAACTGTTGAATGTCGATCAAAGTGTTAGTCCAATACATGCAGCCAGCACCTTGATCATACGCGTAAGCTAGACAAGAACAGTTGTTTAAACACAGGGTTCTGCAATTAATTGGATTTATTCCCTGTAACCACACTTCAAGGTCGGGTAATTTTACAGTATTCAGGACTTGAAAACCATCTGGTTTACCTCCTTGTTTACCACACTGCAAAAGTGTCCTCCTGACACAACCACTAGACCAGTTTCCTGCTTTCCATTCCTTAGTATTCTTTGGTACAAATCCCTTCAAACATTGACAGATAGGCGACTTTACGGAGTTACAGATACCAAATTCCCCACATTTGCCGTAAAAATCACATGGGTCATCAGGAACCTTATACAGTGTTTGCCACGACTTCTTACCGAGGTCCCAGTATATCTCGCTTAGAGAACCATCATAGCTGAAGTAGTAGTGTGAAAGGGACAGCTGTTTTATTCCGGTGTATAGTAATGTAACTTCATTTGGTGCATCATTTTTCTGAATTTTAGTGTCGGCATAGTTATTACTTGGATCAGAATAGACCATACCCAGAAAAAGATTACCGTTCCATGGCCCGCTTCTATAATGTCGTTGATCACCATCCCACAGTACTAGTTGAGAATTCAATGCAGAATCAAGACCGAGAGTGAACCTTCCTTCTGATGGATCTGACGGGCCTTTCCACGCATGTAATCTCGTGGTGGTAGTATTCTGAATGGTAATGCTCATGCTTGGCAAGAGTGCATCAGTAGGGTAATCAAAGCTCTGCCATATGACTGTACTATTCCCTCCTTTATCGAGCTCCATTAGTTGGAGATTCCCGGAATCTAAAAGCTGAATCTTCCGAGTAGCATTAAGTGCTTGACTTGACGAATTAAATGACCACAAAGTGTTGTTTCTCCCGTTGACAATTTCGAGAATCCCACCATCAGATATTCTTAATACACCTGAAGAATCTGTAACAGGATTGTTCCGGTTTGCTACCCAAACAAAATAAGTTGGAGAAACATTATTGTAAGATATCCCAAGATACCTATTTGTGTTGTTTGGAGGACTAAAGAATCCAAGCTTGTATGTAGCATTCGGGGAGAATAAGGTTTCAGAATCCTTAAGGAGCTGAATGGCAGCAGCATCGCCTATGCCAGCGTACATGAGCAGGGCTAAGCATGAGTACGCGAAAACTACGCTAACAGAAAGCATCTTACTCCGTGGTTAGAGACCAGTAATTGATTTACCTAGCAAACAATTGACATGAACGGGGTTAGTCGATAAAATCTTGGGTTGTGGCCTAGTTTGCATTATTCTATCATCATTTCAAATGAATTTATACATCTATACGAAAAATGGAACAAACTTCCATGGTAAGAATATGCTTATGTCTGACCAACATCAGAACAGATTTGGCCTGTTGTTTGTTTGGCATATTTGGGAGCATGAACAATCAGGTACTTACTACTCAGTTACTCCTCATAAAAGAATAAAAGCGTAAAGAACTTGTTAAATCGGGGAGAGTAATATTTAGCAACTAGCAACATTTAGAAGACATAAGCTGTACACCAAGACATTAGTTCATGTGGATGAAACACTCGTAGATGAAATAGGAACAAATAACCAGAAAAGAAGGAAGTAAAGTGTAAACAAATGATTTCGGTCAGAAAAAATAATATCATATTGGCGTGAATATAAAAGTTACTCCCTCTGATCAAGTACATTCCATAATAAAATTCGCAAGAAGGAAACAAATCCGTGACCATTTATCTAAGAAATGATACGTCTAAACCACTGACACGAGCGAGCCTAGTTAGTACTAAAAAAATACACATTAGCGGAATAGAGAAGGTAAAAAGAACGAACCAAGAAAGGCGAAGATCAATAAAAGTGGATAGTTTAGTAGGGAAGAGCTAGAAGTTGAAACATTGAATATAAATTAGACAAGAGTTTTGGGTATTTGTAAAATTGTAGTCCGTATGTAGTTGGTAAAATGGTCTGAAAGCGGGAAAGTGGAGGACAAAAGAGAGCGAAGATGATGTGAAAGTCTTAGGAAAATCTAGTCCTACATAGAGTATATATATATAAAATGATGGCATTGTTAAATAATAAATAAATTCAAATAAACAAAGAAATGAATGATGATAACAGAAAGACTTTCTAAACTGGCATGCGCCATCGCAATTCACAGAAAATGGATCCTTCTTTCGCTTTTATCGCTCCCAAATCAACCTTAAGTCTATTAATGTGTCATTGTGTCGTGTTTTTTGACCCCTTAATACTTGACTGTCTAACTTGTAGGACAGGGAAGAGGTCAGGGTTAGTTTTCGTCTATCCAATAATTCATCCTTTTTAAGTGCAGCTCAGTTCGGTTCAGTTCAGTTTAACCCAGCTTCATTCAATTCAGCTCAGTTAAGTTCAATTTCTCTTAACCGAAAAGAACCGGAACTAAGTAAAACTGGTTTACATACACCAGGCCAATAAATTGAGAGACACAAATTTAGAATGTCATTAACCAATCTGTATGTTGAAGTCAACCCTTATTATTACGCGGAAGACAACGGTTGATAAAAATACGTAGCGCTCCGTACTGTATTCAGTTTTTTAAAATTATCCTTGCGTGTAGGGTGAGTGATTAGCTTAATAATTGATTTATTTTCTTAATCTATTTATTCTCAGGAGATGGAGATGAACAAGAATGAGAGAATCTCATGTTCTAGAGTAATTTGCTTCTACAAAACTCTAATTGGAGTTTAATGGCTATTAATATTCATCCTAATACTAAAACGTAGTTTATTTTCGCAGTACAATTTTTACTCATTTCAGTACTTTTAGCACTAAACTTTCCATTTTTCTACCCCTAACTAAAAACATCAAGCCTAATTCTTCTATCTTCTCTCTATGGTTGAATCCTTCATCTCTTTCAAAATTTTCAATCATGAATAATTATTAAATATAGAGTGAGTATTTAATTTAATTAATTACTCCATTATTACTGTGGAGATGCCATCGTTGCTTCTTTAGTCCCTTGATGTTTAAAAAACTGAAAGTTTGATACGTAAAAAAAAGAGGTTTTAAATTAATGCTATCATAGATCATAGATTCATAGTGTGTGTGTGTGTAATTTATCATGTCCTGCCAAACAAGAATCATCGTGATCTGTCCCAAAATAGTGTTCTACCGCTTCACCGTAAATGCTACTCCATGTCGTTCATTGACTTCATTCGATTTGCGTTTGTCAAAATTTAAGACGATTTTGAAAATTATTGCAATCTCCACGGCACCACCCTCACCCACCCACTCCACGACCCATCAGCACAACGCAACGTCAGCGATAGCAGTAACGGAAATAGAGTTAGATATCATTTCATTGTTCTCACACATGACCATTTGGGCATATAAGATAAATATTTTATTTCTCCTTATACAATATTCCGTATGTTTTTGTCTTATTTATCGCATATGAGCTTATTTAACCTATCTTAAACTTTAAACGAAATTCTCGTCTTAAATGGGAAGGAATTTGACATAGGTGAAAGGCATACATGTGTACCACAATAAAGATAACTACTCGAAAGCAATATCTATTGCTTATTGCCTTACCGTGTAGGGTGGGTAATTTAGTTAAGGCATAAAGTATTTTGTATCGACACAAAAGCAAGAGGAGACTTGTGTCATTGCTCACTAGCGGTCAAACTCAGACGTTGT
>JAGPOY010004161.1:0-12052 GCA_018983105.1 Silene uniflora | reverse complement strand
CCGATTATCTTGGCCGGATTTTCGGGGTGTTACACCATTTATCATATTGGGTTTGAGAAATAAACACAACATCGGGATATTCGGGATCATACCATGTCACAGGTGCTTCCATTTCCTCATCCTCTTCAATTTGAGGCTCTTCCCTCCTAGTTCTCTTGCTAACTCTCTTGCCTTTACCCTTTGGAGGCATTTTCTGAAATTTAAGACGAAAAATTCATCTTAAGGCGAGCTAAAATTCATCCAAATCAACAACAATAAAGTGAAATAGCAAGCTAATTAACTCTATACACAATTATAAACCATAAAACAACCAATTTCTAACTAAAATAGGAGAAAAATTAATTTCCCCCAAATCAATGTAGGGTTAGCAAATTGGGAAAATGGGTGATTTAATGGATGAAATTAAAGAGAATAAGAGTAGAAACTTACTTGAAGATCTTAGGAATGGAGTAGAAACTTGATGCTTGATGTTAATGGAAGGATTTGAACGAGTTTTAATGGTGAAGTGAAGAAGAATATAGAGAAAGAGTAGAGAATGATACCCGACGGAAATAACAATGAGCAAAGTACTTAGTATTTTTCTTCTTATCTCGTGCTCAAAATAAAAGCCAATTTCTTGGAATGTTACGATCCCGATCGGGGTTGGCGGTCCCGATCGGGATTGACCTGTTTTAGTCGCCTTGACTTTCTCTTCCGTTCCTTTGTAATTGCACTCCGTAATTTTTTTGTTATGACCCCGAACGGGGTCCTTTGCATGGGAATGCGTGCTTAATCAAATTTTCTCCTTCTTTTTTTCGTTCACCTATAAAACACACCGTAAAAACAATTAGCTAATTTTGAAAATTAATTACGTAATCTAATTAAACCAAATAAATTGCAGAAATTAAAATAAATTGCGGAAATTAAAAACAAAATAAAATTAAGCTCGGGTTGCCTCTCGAGAAGCGCTGGTTTAACGTCCCGCACGATGTATCCGGGGCGATGATGAATTACGCCTCGTGAGGGGCCATGAAAAACTCTTTTATGATACCAACAAGAGCATTTTCGTGATAGACCTTCAATGGTAGCTCCTCTTCACTTAACACACCTTCCAAGGTGTCACCTCCAATTCTATCATCATTGGCAAATGGTAATAGTGCTTGTATTTGACTTTGAGACCAAGTCCTAGGAATAGAGTCCTTCATCACAACTTCTAAAACATCAAAAATGTTAATAGAATAACAAGACTCGTCAAAAATAGGACTTTTCATAGCACTATTAGTATATGTGAGTTTGTTGTCACATATATCCAAGGTGATGGTACCGTTCTTGACATCTATTACCGCTCCCGCGGTATGTAGAAAGGGTCTTCCCAAAATGATTGGGATATCGGCATCTTCGGCCATGTCAAGTACAATAAAATCAACCGGGATGAAACATTTACCAATTTTTACGGGTACATCCTCCAAAACTCCAAAGGGGCGTTTTATAGAATGGTCCGCCTTTTGTAATAACACACTAGTACACTGTAAGACTCCCATGTTAAGCTTATCAAAAATTGAAGAAGACATAACACTCACACTGGCACCTAAGTCACATTAAGCATTGTCAACGTAATAGGTACCTATGGAACAAGGGATAGAAAATCCACCCGGATCTTCTAACTTAGGAGGTGACTCTCTTAACGTCAAAGCATCACACGAAGAAGTGAATGCTATTGTTTCTTTACCATTTAAAGACCTCTTCCTAGTTAAAATGTCTCGCATGAACTTAGTGTAAGACGAAATTTGAGTAATGAGTTCGGTGAAAGGGACAGTTACCTCGAGGTTTTTGACAACCTCCATGAACTTACCAAATTGGGCCTCCTTTTGAGCACTAGCTAACCTTTGCGGAAATGGCACTTGAACCTTCTCCGAAACCTTCCCTTCTAACTTTTTCTTTGGAGGGTTATCCTCCACTTCCTTAGCACTGACAATAACGGGAGCAACGACCACTTTCTTCGGGACCTTGTCCACCCTTGGGATCTCCTTCTCAACCTCTTCCCTAGCCACTTCATCCCTCACAACTACTTCATCATTTTTGGGCTTAGATGGCCCATCATTCTTTGGACCACTTCTTAGAAAAATGGCATTGACGGTCTCATACGGTGGATTAACCTGAGGAGGTAATTGACCCGTCTTCCTTTGGGCACTTGATGAAGCTAATTGAGCCACTTGATTTTCTAGCAACTTGGAGGCGGCATTGTGAGACTGCTCAGTCTTTTCAATACGAGCCATCAAATCAACTTGAGCCTTGGCCATAAGGTTCACCATAGCTTCAAGTTTGCTAGTCCCTTGATCCCCTTGAGGTGGTTGGGAGTTTTGTTGGGGAATGTAAGGTGGCTTTTGTTGGTTGTAACCCGGTTGAGTCATAGTTTTGTGAGGTGGCACATAGACATTTTGTTGTTGGGGCACAAAATTGTTTTGAGGTGGAGGGTTCAACACATTGTTATTTTTGTAGGACAAAAATGGGTGGTACTTTGTGTTGGCATTGTATGTGTTGGAAAAGGTACCCGGTGGATAAGAACTTTGCTTAAACGTTTGGAAAGCACATACCTCATCAAAAGATGCTCCACAAGCGGCGACTCCATGTCCAGCTCCTCCACACGCATCACAAACCATGATTTGGCTTGTAGTCATAACATTCACATGTTGGAAAGTTGATTCCTTTGCCTCCAACTTTTGCTCTAGCATCGCAACTTTAGCCATTAGTAAAGAAGTAGTGGAAGAAGAATCATCCGTACCTTTTAATGGGACACTCCTTGAGTTGACATATTGGGCATCATGGATGGCCATGGACTTGATTGTTGCATGAGCTATGTCGGTGTCGATTTGATCAAACCTTCCATTATTGTCGGAGTCGAGAATACGGCAAGTCTCGCCATTGCACCCGTTGTAGAAGGTGATTGCTAGGAACCAAGGATCCAACCCATGATGCGGGCATTTCCGTTGAAGCTCCTTATACCTTTCCCACGCTTCAAACAAGCTCTCTAGTCCCGTTTGACGGAAACTAGTGATTTGGCTCCTCAATTGTTGAGTCTTCTCCGGAGGGAAGTACTTTTTGTAGAACGCTAGAGCCAAAGTCGGCCAATCCGTGATCCCCATTGCGGTGCGATCAAGGCTATTTATCCATAGCTTTGCTTTGTCTTTGAGTGAGAAAGGGAAGAGTATCTCCCTAATTTGATCCTGCGTGACTCCGTTTTGCCTAATCATAGAACAATAGTCAGAAAAGTTAGTAACATGTAAATCGGGATCCTCTAAGGGAGTACCTCCAAATTGCTTGCGCTCCACAAGGCTAATGAATGCCGGCTTGATCTCGAAGTTTGCAACCTCGATTTGAGTAGTAATAATACCCTTTGGACGCATAGCCGCGGTGGGCTCGGAATGATCAGAAAGCTTGACCATTTTCGTTGAACTAGAGACCTCTTCCTCGTCAAAGATTTGAAGATCCTCTTCAAATGACTTTCGAGCACTTTCAAGTTGTTCTTGCGAGGTGGCCTCGTGAATTTCCTTCCAAAATCGTTATCTCGTCCTTATGGTCCTTTCGGGCTCGGAATCAAGCGGTAGCAATTCTCCAATACGTGTGGACCTGGGCATATGACAACAACTTCAAGGAAATTGTAAGAACGGTCCCAAGGAACAAGTGTTCCCTAAGACAAATTAAAAACAAGATAGAAAAACACCATTCACACTATAATGAAACCGTTTTCTTCGGCAACGACGCCAAAATTTGATAGGCTATCGCACACCTAACAAAAATACCCTAGGCACAACAAATTAATGTTGTAATAAGGGGTCGAATCCACAAGGAAAATGGTGATTATAAATGAATTGCTATGGTGAATTTATATTAAGGTCGAATTAACGATTGTGTTTTGGTTTGGTAAAAGCAATATAAATATATGATGTAAATAATAATAATTAAAAGACTCCAAGGGGATTGAGTCACACATGCAAATCATAAATAAAAAGCCATGCCAATATTAAGATTAAATAGAAAGAACAACAATTGCTTAGGAACAAGGATTACCCATTTCACAACATTAGCATTCCCGATAATAATATCGTCCATAGATTAGGTCCTAGAGTCTCTCGTCTACTAGGTCACTCTACCATCACATGCAAAGTCTAACTCGAATTCCATGTTTATCGACTTATAGAATGAATTAACAAACTTAACCGATGAATATGACCACTAAACAAAGATTAATCATATGAAAAACAAGCATGCGATGGAAGCAATGTGTTAGAACTATTTTTATCTTATTGTTGGCATTTTAATTTATATTTTAATGCATGGTTCCCTTACCCCTTAGACAAAATAGACTACTCACTCATTATGTAAATAAAACTAAAACTATATGATGAAATAAACATAATGGAAATAGAATTGTAATGTAATAAAGGTTTAGGATAAGAAATGATGTTGAAAACTACTTATAATGAAAATGACATGCAAATGATTAACTAAATGATTAAACAAACTAATATGAGAAATGCAAAGGTAAAGGAGAGAACTTAGAAGTAATAGTTACCGAAATGGAGAATGAAAACTTGTAAGAAGAACAAGAATAAACCATAGGAAATTGTATTGCAAACTTGAATATAAATTGTATAACTATTGAAAGATTACAAATTCTAATGAGAGAATAAGAGAATATAAGAGTTTCTAAGTGTGTAAGAGTGTATAAATGAGTCGTACATACCTCCCTATTTATAGTAAAATAGGGAGTGAAACGTAAACAATTGAGAAGATCACAAATGCGGCTAGGTTAAGGTCGTCCCGATCGGGATCACCTCGTCCCGATCGGGACCATAGCAATCCGGTTCAATTGAGATTAACTCCTTAGTAAATGCCTATGGAATCCAATGGACGCCATTACTAGGGTGATTAAACACCCAGTTAATGCACTATTGACCTAAAATGTGATGATAGCCTCCATGCATTCTTCTCTTCATTTTTGGACTTCAATTGTATGGGCTTGACTTTGGTTGACTAACATTTGCATTTGTTGACATTTGATCCATTATAAAGCCATGCAACCCATTGAAATGTGCCATTCTAGTCCAATCTTCACTTCTATCTTAGCCTTGCTCTCTAGTTGCTCCATACTTGTAGGATTTTAGCTCAAGTAACTTTATTTCCTACAAAATACATTAGAATTGCAAAACAAACTAGAAACACAAGTGTTAGCTCAAAATCACTTAGATAAGTGCAAAATAACATGCAAATAAGAGCTAAACAAAGGGGTAAATGTATATAAAATAAGCACTTATCAATGGTAGAGTGGAGTTGAAGGGAGGAAGTACTATATACGATAGGGTTTGACCAATTTCAGCAAGACATATAGCATTCACGAGTCATGGACGCATGGGCTCGATCTGGCAGACTGTTTGCGAAGCTCGAGTCCATGGGAGGTACGTTGATGAAGCATAGAGACAAGACTTGAAGGTGGAGTACACTGTAAGGCGCGGAACTCTGACATTGGTCTCACAGTTGTGAGACGGGCCATCCAAGAGAAGATCATCAGCGACCCGGCGAAGTGGGCTAAGGCTTAGTGGAGGCAAAATAGGTTTCACGGTTGTTACCGTGAGACAGGAGAACTCCGACATTGGTCTCACAGTTGTGAGACGGCAGGCCATCCAAGAGAAGATCGCCAGCGACCCGGTGGGGTGGTTGAGGCTTAGTGGAGGCAAAATAGGTCTCACAGTAGTTACCGTGAGACGGAAAAACCCAGTCGGATGCAGAGTAATTTGGTACGCAAGTGTAGCACACAATCCCATGAAGGTACAGTAGACCTCTGGGGAGACACATGGTGTGTTGTTAAGGGGAGGTTAAGTCTAGGTCATGCTAAGGGGGTGTCTAGAAGAAAGTTGGAGCTGTAGGGTGTGGGAAGTTGAAGTTCTCCATGGAGGTCAATTCAAGGTACGAGTTAAGATGATAGATACGTGTCGATACTATACCAAAAATAAGACCTAAGTCTACTAACTAGGTTGTCAGCGGAAGTAGGGTCGATCTCCGCAGGGAGGCAGATATTCTATTAGTAATATCTAGTCCATCTATGTAACAAATTCGGGGGTTTTAATAGTTTGATAACTACACTACGAGAATTAAGGAAAGAGAAATTAAAACAAGGGAAAATAAGCAAGAAATACGGATTTAAATCAGATAAAGGAGGGAAATATGCTAGGAGTCGGTCTACCGTGGCAACTACACTATCGGGTCAACTGAGTCAATTAATTTATTGATAAGAAGAGCGAGGTTGTCACCTTTCGGTCCTTAAACCTACAATTATACCCTTTCGGTCTCTAATCGCCCTAGGGTCTCCTAACTTAGCTTTCGCCTTAATTAGGTATCACCTATTGTAACTAAGCAAGCCTTCCCTTCCAATCTTTCGATCTAGGTCGGGGGTAACTAAACGATTGGTCTCCTGCATGCATTCATTCAACCGAATCACAATTATATTGTTTAATACAATTCTTACCGCAAAACTAATCTAATCAAGTCGATCCTATCATATTGCTACCACGGTTTCCCTTATCCTAACATATTAAAGGAATTAGCTATGCATGGCTCGGGATATTAAACTAGCAACCGCTAAGGTAATAGCATAAGTCATAATAACTAATAAGAGGAATCGATTAAAAGCAATAAAGGAACAAGAATTAATTAAAAGAGAAAAAGAAAGATTACAAGATTGAGTCCAGGTGTCAAGTATGGAAAAAGGTCTGTGTATCAGAGATAGAAAAGTGTCAAGCATAAAATCTGCATAGCCCCCTGATAATGGCGTATTAACGCCTTATTTATAAGAAAGCTAATCTTCCTAAAACCTAATATGTAAAACAGGCTGAGCCCGTCAGAGTAGTTGCTCGACAGAGCACTTAAGGTTCTCGATCGAACATTTCTTCAAAGTAATCCTCTCGATCGAGGAATGAGACCTCTCGATCGAGATCTTCTCCTTTAATCACCTCTCGATCAAACACATGACAATTCGATCGAGAGCCTTCAGTCTTCAACTTCTCTCGATCGAGCACAGGACAGCTCGATCGAGACTTCTCCTCTTGGGTTCCACTCGATCGAACACAGGACAGTTCGATCGAGGCTTCAGCTCATCTTCATATTTCGATCGAGCACAGCAGGGACTCGATCGACTCCTTCTTGGCCTTCAGCTTCATAGTCGACTGTAAATGGCCCTTGGCTTGGCTTCCTTTGCATGGATTTCCGCTCCGTCTTCCTCCATCTCCTAAAGTGCATACTTGGGACGGTTTTGAGTCGGTTTCCGCTACTTCTCCATGTATTCCTGCAATATAGCATAGAAAACACAAAGTAGCATATTCGGGGCATAAAGTGACGTAAGGTCACCTAAAATACATAGAAATGCGTGCTAAATGAGACTGAAAAGTCTATATAAAATACACGCATCAAACTTCCCAAAACCAAACCCTTGCTTGTCCTCAAGCAATACTATGCAACTAATGACCTAATGGAGTGGAGCAATTCTCAGAGCTAGCTATAAGTCGATACCAAACCATTTAATGCACTTTTCAACCATCGCAAAGCTCAACACGTAAGTGAACAAAATTGATACTTATCTTGAAAATAAATGGACGTTTGACCTTGCAAGATTCGTAAAAATTCAGAATCTCCCGGGTCACTCTTCTCTCAAAAAAGCAAAGGGTAAGCATATTATATGTAAAGGAGAGAAAGAAGAATAGTCGCTCACCTAGGCTACGACCGACATAATCATGCATGCAATATAATATGATAGATAATTCTAGCTACCGTACACACGCATCCACCGTTCAAGGACTATTACGCGCCCGAACAATTGCATAAATATGGGAATGTGAGGCTAATTGGTAAGAAAGGGCAAAATAATTCATGGAAAAGTGAAGGTTAAAGCCGAGCTAGAACCTAATCAAAACCATAGTGAAACATCCCGTTCCTCCAATCATCAAAAATAAATCGTTGCCTTTATTAGGCGAATACAACAATTCCCAAAATTCACCTCGTAAAAATACGAATAAGAATAGGAGGTGTTTATAAAAACTTCAGCCTTAATATTATTTTTTTTCTTGTTTTTCATTTCTTTTTCAGGCTGACCAGAAGCAAACCTCTCGAATCGACTAGGACTGTGTTCGATCGAGGAAAACTCATACCAGAACACCTCGATCGAGAGATAAAGTCTTCGATCGAGGGACTACCTCACTAGCATTTACTCGATCGACCAGATACACATTCGATCGAGCACTTTTCATCCAAAAAGCTACTCGATCGAGCAGAATTTCAGTCGATCGAGCAGTGACTCATCTGTCAGACCTCTTCTTCACAACTACCCACTCCATATATAATAAATACGAGCCAAAAATTGATATAAGGCAAGATATACCGCAAAACCACTAACTAGCTCAGCAAAGGTAGGCTAATTATAGGGTGTAGTTAAGGGTCAACTGGCAAATTTGGCTAATGTGGAGTTAAATGGGGTAAAATGAAAAAAAAAGGAAATGCAATCGTTCTCTAACACGTAATACCGACCACAAACCCTTGCGTGCAGGCAATAAGCAATTAAATTTCATACTTGTGCAAATTAATGTTACATGACATGCAAGGAGTACTACTCACATTTCTACGTAAAATTGGTCATGAATGTCACCAATTTATAGGCTCTAAAACTCAGCAATTTTAAGTAGTTTGCCAAAAATCGTAAGTAAAGTCTACTAGTCCAAAATATATTTCAAAACAAAATTCGAGAAATCACGTTTGGTTTTGTAAATTGAATCGTGAAAGTGCAAGGAATGGCATACAAGAGACTTATAGTGCAAATTCATCACGGAAAAGGCTCCAATCCGACTCTACTATATGCAAAATTAAACGTGCAACTATTCTAATTTTTTTGATTTTTTGAGATTTTTATGAAACATGAAATAAATAACATAAAATGGAAACGTGAATGCAAAACAAATGCAAATGCAGACGCAAAAGGATGCATATACCCTCCCCAAACCAAACTGGACAATGTCCTCATTGGCTCCCAAATACACTAACAGCAAAAATGGGAAAGGGGTACACAACCTAATACATGGTACTAGTAAGTACAATAAAATACAAAAGAGATGGAAAAATAAGAAGGGAACTCACAAAATGTAGCATGCACACTATCAAGAACTAGCCTCCCCAAACCAGCTGCAAAACACGCATGGGAGGCTAGTCGTCACCTGCCACCTCCTCCTCCTCTCCTACCCGAAAAGTCAGGTCCCTCTCCTCCTCTCTAGCTGCCCTCCTGACCACCGCCTCGGCCTGTAGCCTCATCTCTCTAGCTACCGGTGTCTCCTCCACCTCCTCATCTGACTCGGAAGGAAGTGGAGGGTACCCACCCTCTGGGTATCGGTAGAAAGAAGGATGAGGCCAACCGGCTGGAATGGGACGCCCCTGGCACATGTGCTCCTCGTACAAAGGAAACAGGGCTAGTGCCTGATCCTGTCTCATCCGGGCCACGTCCCTGCAGAGCTCTAACAACAAACTATCACGACACCTTTGGTCTAGGACTGCGGGTGCCTCAAACAAAGAAGGGCAAATAAAATTGGCCGGAAAAGCCGTCTGAAATGGGGGAGGGGTAGGTGTGGGAGTGGGTGTAGGAGTCACTAAAACAGAGCTGGGAAGCACAGTAGTCCCAGCCTGCTGAGAACCAAAAGGCTCTCCAGCTTCACTCTGTGGGGAAGTCCTCTTCCTCTTCTTGGTAGAAGGGGAAGGAATGGCTCCTAAGGGTAGGTGGTAGGTGGGGGGGAGCGGGTCGCGTCCCCTCGACAGTGTGTAAGGGTAGGAAACGGGGAAGAGTCGTACATGGCAATACAACAGAAACATGTCTACAAATCTTCCATGTTCGACTGTCAGTCCCCTTCAGCCAAGTAAGGTTCACCATGCTCTTAAGAGTAATGGCAAAATCCTTATCGTAAGGCTCATGGTGTCTAGGGAAGTTGGGGTACAGGTGGCAGGCAATAGGAGTAACAAGGCCGCCACCGACAATAGCCTGTGTAATTTGGGAACCGATACCGTCCCAATGCTGAGCTATCAAATAAGCAATGTTAAGAACAAACGGGGTACCGTACGTAATCAACATTTAGGTACCCTGAGAGAATTGCCAGCTCAGTGTTGGTGACATTGTTTGGCTCCGGCCGAGCGAAAATAGTCTCACCTAAGAGTCGCAAGAAAAAGCGGGGGGCAGGTAGGTGCACGTGGGCCACCTTACGCTGAGCGTATGGTACGTGTGAAAGGGCAGCCCACATGGGTCTAGTCAACTGCCTAGGGGGTGTTTTAGGTCCATCACTAGCTACCCCCAAAATCCTCCCAAGCTCGGCCACAGTCAAGGCATGTGACTCGTTAAAGAGTCTAAAGGTAACACAGGGGCTGTTAGGGTCCTTATCATACTTATCATCATCAAAATCGAAAGAACTGAAAAACTCAAGTGTGGGGACCCGATAAGTCGGCTCCCTCATAGCTATTAAACCCGACATTCCCGTCCCGTTAAGAATGGCACAAACATCATCAAATATGCCTAAAAGCTGTAAATCAGTACGGGAAATAAAACGACTAGTAATCAAATGCGAGTTAACTAAACGCTCGAGTCGAGTACGGTGAGCGTAAGTAACGAAGTGTACCTCAGGAATCTCAGCCAAAGGCTCGGGTAAAGCTCGTGGTGCTCGCTGGATAGGTCGTGGGGGTGCTAAACCCGGAATAATAACCTTCGGAATCCGTCCCTGCATAAGAACAGAAGATGTGGCAGCAGCAGGGACAACAGTAGCGACAGCAGTGGTGCTAACATCGACGGGGGCAGACTCCGTCATAGGAACATCATCAGCAGGCGCCTCAACAGGAGCCTTATCAGAACCCGTCTCAACCTCACCCGTCTCAACCTCGGATTCATTCGCAATGGTGGTCTCAGTGACCGTCTCAGGGGCAAGTTCAGGAAAGGGTTGAATGGTAGATGATTCCATGTCTACAAAAACAACAAGTACTACTCAGATACGATTTAAAATCAAGCTCGAAAAATCCGTCAAGGTTCTAACCCTAATTTATCATATGAAGGGAATGGGGGATAGAAATTAAACGAGGAATGACAAGGATACTTACTTGTTGTATATTACCCACAAATTAATCAATTAATCAAATAAATAAGCGCATATTCGAAAATCAATTCGAGTGGAAACCCAGAAATTTCGATGAAGAGTAAATCAACTTGAGATAAAACACGAAATAAGGGGCGAATTTGATTGATTGTAGCAATAGTTGAATTGGGTAATTGATTTGTGGGATTAATTGGGCAAATAATTAGCAAAATAGAGGATTTAACAAGGGATTAGGGTTAGGAAATGAAGAACACAATGTAATACTACGGAATTCTGAACATAAGTAGCTTGACCGAGCAGGTCACCTTTAGGACTTCAGTTGGGAATTTTCACGTTTCAGAAGTTCCTGGAACAGAGTTAGTCGGCCGAGTCACTTTGACTAGACCGAGCTGAGGGTAGCTCGGTCGAGTCATATCTGGCTCGACCGAGCCGAGCGGTTTGAAGGGTAGTTTTATCGGTTTTTGTAATTAGTATAAAAAGGGAAGAAGCTTTAACAAATCAGTTTTATTTATTCAAAAAACCCTTTTCTGAGAAATTAAAAGACACCATAAGCTGCTTCTACCTTTCTATATTATTTCGCACCAGATTCGATCCAGATCTGCAAGTAAGTTGTCTAGATTGATTTATAATTAGATTGATAATTATTAGTAAACCCTAATTAGATTAATTATGAGATTTGGGGATTTGTGTTAATTGTGATTAATTGATAATAGGTGACGGATTTCGCATAAAAGGAATTCTACAATTGATTGTTTGATGTGCTTGATTTATATTGGAGATTGCGTATGAGGTAGGTTATCCTACTCAGTTATCTGTGGTTTGCGTAAGACTTTCTTGTATGTGCATATGTGATTGTGGATGTTGATATTATTGATTGAGTTGTGATTATGAGTGGCTGAGTGATCACCGTG
>JAGPOY010004160.1:6098-18353 GCA_018983105.1 Silene uniflora | reverse complement strand
TGAGGCGCTGGATCAGAAGACTTAGTAGTAGATGATTATTTAGAAGACCTTCACTTTTGATTGTGTCTTTTCCGCTGTTTAATTCTTTTGTATTTTAATGTAAAGGAGGTTTGTAATGATTAAGTTAAATAATTATATAAAATGCCTTGGAGTTTGATTTGTTATTCACTACCTCGGGAAACCGAGATGGTAACAGTCCGGTTTATTAGGGAATGCCTTGCTAAAGACTCCTTAATAAATTGGGGTGTTATAGTTAATGGTAGAAGGGTAATTTTGTAAGGGTGTTAATTGAAGGGGGGTAATAATTTATACGGGCGGCGTTAGTAATTTTTGGGCGTTAAAAAGAAAAAGTGTATTTTTCTTTAAGCATGTGACAGTGATATATAGAGCTAGGTTATGAGTGACGCCAAAGGGTGGCAAGTCTTCATCTGAGAAAGTAACTGGGTTACTTAGCCTGAGTGACTCCTGGAGGACTAGGTTGACGACGTCGTGAGGTGTAGAGTCATGTGCAACGTTCAATTTGGCCAATACTTGCAGTAAAGCTTGGCGATTGGGAAATACTAGCCACTAGTTGCCAGAATGAAAGATAAGCCTTTGTCTTTTGGAGTTGCCTTAGTAAGTGATCAGCGGTTGTATCCTCACCATCGTTGGTGGGTGTATAACATTTGTTTTGGTGATTGGACCGCTTGTTTGTCCTTGTGTAACGTTATTCTGATATGGACGTACTGAACGAGTAAGATGATCTACATTGAGTTCTTCTAGCGCCTTGACTAGAGGATGTTCTTTGAGGTACACATCTTCGTCGTCATCTGCCCAAACACCATTGACGATATTGAGCCCTTTCAAACTCATGATTTCAGCTTCTAGGTCGATGACTTGCTTGACTAAACCATCCACTATCGCGATCACTTCTTACATTTTGGACTCCTGGGATAAGATTGGAGCCATCAATGCGGCATCCTTAGGTGTAGTACTAAGGTTGCGCAAGGATGATACGGTAGCTTTTAATTCCACAACTTGCCTACCTATGCATTTGGCCCATGCGACAAAATTCGCAATAGTAGGTGAGATAGTGGAGTAATTTTTCTCAAGATCCAGCATATTGATCGCATCTTCGATAGGAGAAATAAGGTGAGAGCAATCCAAGGTGGACTCCTCGCATGTGATCATTAGAATTCCAAGAGGATTCTGAGTGTTACCAGACTTGCTCGCAGGAGGGATGGGCAAGCGCCCGTCTTCGATCATATCTTGAAGAAAGTGCTTCAATTTGAAACAATTCTCCGTGCCATGCCCTTTACCTCTATGATACTCGCAATAGGCGTTTCCGTCCCAGAACCTAGACTTCTTTTATGGGTCAGGTATAGGTCATATGGGTTGGATTCTGCCTTGTTTTGACAATCTTTTCAGTGCGTTGGAGTACATGTAACCAATATTAGTGAATTTCCTTGACGTGTTATTCTTCTTAGAGGATTTGACAAGGTTGACCTCGTTAGTCCTGCTAGTGGAGCCGTAAGAACGACTCGTTGAGCCTTGATATCCACGACCCACTGTCTTAGACTATAGTCCTTTGCGGATGTCATCTTCAATTCTCGTACCTAGTATGATTAAGTCCTTGAAAGACATTATGTTCTGGTACCTTAAGTAGTTCGCGTAGATAGGTCTTAAGTTATCGACAGACTTTTTAACGAGAGTAGCTTCGTCTAGGCGCTCGACGAGTAGAGTGCTAGTCTTCCTCCACCTACTTAGGAAGTCGGTGAAACCTTCTTTCTCGTTTTGGGTAAGAACCTCTAGAATGTACATGTTGACTTGGATCTAAGCATTATACGCATATTGCTTGGTGAATTCAATGGCAGTATCATCCCAAGTAGCAATCTTCTTGTGATCGAGAGAGTAGAAACATTGCTTGGGAATAGTATCACGAGATGAAGGAAAGATCGCTAGAAACATCTCTCGCTTGACGCCTTTGATAGACATGTAATCCTTAAATGCACGAATATGGTTTAGAGGGTTTTCGTGCCGTTTGAACTTTGGGATATTCGTCATGTTGAAGTTAGTTGGCAGTTGAGCATTCACTGCTTTATATTTTCGACTGGTTTCCCTATAGATGTCATCTCCCTTGAGGTACATTAGTTGCTCCTCCAAATATTGAAGGTGCTTTTCAGCTTTAGTAAGAACTGGTGGAGGGTTGACTTCTGGCTGTTCAAAGCATGGAGAATCCTCGCGTGCGAACGCGTCTGGGACAGGACCATCTGCAGGAGGAAGCCTGGCTTCTACCGCAACGATGCGGCCTTCAATTGCTCGAAGATGTGTGTAAGCTTCATCTTGGGTTGCCTGGAGGCGAAGGAGTGCAGCTAGAACATGATTATGACCATTTTGTTCGGGCTGCTCATGTTCACTATTGATACTTCCTTGACTAGTTTCGACCATCTTGGACTGAGGATAAGAACTGATGACGAATCAAAACACGATCGACCACATTTTCACACTTACTCGAAGAAAAGGACTCGTGTGACGACTCAAGGAAATGGACGTGCTGCCATTGTGTTATGTGACGGGTTTTGTAAATGAGAATTTTTGAAATGTTTTTCGAGACAACTGTAGTGTAGTTGTAGGGGTGCTGACTCGAAGTGGTTTTTCGAAAATGGGGCGTGGGGCCCGAATTTTGACTCGAAATTTGGACAGAGTTTAGACTTGTATTCGCGCTATTTAGGCCATTTTTTGAAAGTATTTACATTTTGAAAGGGATTTTTGTTTTGGAAGATTTTGTCATAGTTTTGTTTACAAAAGGTGACAACACATATGGTACGTACAAACATATACATTAACATTATAACAGTATGCTGAGTGCATTTAGAGGGTTTTGCCTTACAAGGTGGGTTGCCATACGAAGCAATCAAACCCTGGTCTGTGGAGAGGTCCGTGCCAAACATGAGTAAGGTCAGTTCCTAGTCTATTTCCTCGAGTAGTGAAAGCTCTTGATACAAACATGAGTATGCACCGATGAATTGTTAAATGACACATTTAGAAATGGGTTTGAGGGATCTACTGGGGTACAAGATGGTCTAAATGATGAAGCTGCAAGTTTTATAAGTTGGTCGAAGATGGCAAACAAGAGCTATACCTTGGCTGTAAAAGATTTTCTAAACTCTCTTTCCTGATACGATTGCTTTTGTTTAAGACCCTTCATGGAATTAGCAATGTCGCATTTAATGATCTTCTAGAACTTTGGAAGGAAATGGTTCCAGAGGTGAAGATTCCTCTTAACTATACTGAATCTAGAAATATCGTTAAGGACTTAGGACTTCATTATATTAAAATATATGCATGTCCTAATGATTGTATGCTATTTTGGAAAGAGAATGAGCAAGCTGATGAGTGTCTTGAATGTCATACCTCTAAGTGGAAACCGTGTGAAGAAAATCTTTCTAATGAATCTCAAATAAAGACTCGAAAAATTCCAGCAAAGGTTTTGTGGTATTTTCCAATAAAACCTAGATTACAACGAGTATATATGTGCTCAAAAACTGCAGAATTTATGACCTGGCATGCCGATGAACGTCCAAAAGATGGGTCTTTACGACACCCCGCGGATGGGCTAGCTTGGCAAAAGTTTCATTCTCTATACTCCTTATTTGCTAGTGAACCTAGAAATGTGAGGTTAGGTTTAGCTTCCGACGGATTTAACCCATTTAGGACAATGAGTGTTGCTCACAGTACATGGCCTGTTGTGTTAATCAATTATAATTTGCCACCATGGATGTTTATGGAACCAGAGTATTTTATGTTATCGTTACTCATTCCAGGACCTGAGGGTCCCGGTAATAAACTCGACATATACCTGCAACCCTTGGTTGAGGAGCTAAAGGATCTTTGGACTGTTGGGTTTCAAACATATGATAAATCAAAGGACAAAACATTTACATTGCACGCTGCATTAACTTGGAGAATAAGTGATTTTCCCAGATATTCAATGTTTTTCGGATGGAAAATAAAGGGTAAGTTTGCGTGTCCTAGTTGTAATCATGAAACTGATTCATGTTATTTAAAACACAGCAGAAAGATGTGTTACATGGGTGGCCGCATATTTCTAGATGTTAAACATTCATGGCGGCGAAATAAGAGGTTATTCAATGGTAAGGTTAAAGTAAGACTTCCACCTAAACCATTAACTGGGTGTGATGTGTTAGACGAGGTATCTGGTTTTGTGAAATCTTTCGGGAAACAAACAAAAGAAACCAAAAAAAAAAAAAAGATTCCCCATGGTAGAAAAAGTCCATTTTTTTGATTTGCCGTACTGGAGACATAATGTGTGTCGACATAATCTTGATGTAATGCATATTGAAAAAAATGTATGTGACAATGTGCTAGGAACTTTACTTGATGTTGTTGGAAAGAGTAAAGATCATGCAAATACTCGCTTTGACATTTTAGATATGGGAATTAAAGAAGACTTGCATCCTCAACTTTCACATGATCAAAAGAAGGTTATTTTCCAAAAAGCTTGTTACTCTATGTCTCCAAAAGAAAAAAAGATTTTTCAGCCGTGCATTGAAATTAGCAAAATTGCCTCATGGTTTTGCATCTTATATTTCTCGGTGTGTAAACTGCGTGCAAAAGAAAGTGTCTGGATACAAGAGTCACGTTGCTCATATCATCCTGCACTATTTGTTACAAGTTGCTGTGCGGAGATCCCTTCCAAAACATGTGTCCATTCCTTTAATTAGATTAGGCAATTTATTTCGAAAATTGTATAGTAAGGTTTTTACACCTAAAGACCTAGACTACTTGCAAACTGAAATTGTTGAAATATTGTGTGAGCTTGAAAAAATATTTCTGCCAAGCTTCTTTGACATAATGGTGCATCTGCCAATTCATTTAGTGGAGGAAATTAGGCTTGGGGGTCCTGTGCATGGAAGAGGGATGTTTTTCATTGAAAGATATTTATGCAAGTTGAAATCTTATGTACGAAATAAAGGTCGTCCCGAAGGATCGATTGCAGAAGGGTATTTGATTGAGGAATGTATGAGCTTATGCTCTCGATATATGAATGAAGGAGTGGGGACAAAAGGCACTAGTGATTTGTCAGATAATGATGTTAAAGATTTAGACAATGCTTTCATAAAACTACTTGCCCAGTGGAAAAAGAAATCTGAGAAGGTGTTGTTTGAAACATAGTCCTTTTACTTTTATGACAAATATATTATCTCTATTTTTTTTTCTAGTTACCGTAATTATATTTTTGTAATGTACAAATTCGTTTCTCTCACAATAGGGATCGTCTTATGGTCGTAAAAAAATATGCACACAGCAGGTCCAAAAAGCTTTGCTGTAATACGAGAGGATATGGTGAAATTGTTTGTCAATACTCTTTAATACATTAAATTGATAAAATTGTTCAAGGTTTTGATTGATATTACATATTTGCAGAAAAATGAGGATCCAAATAAGGAACCTCCTTGTCTTGCAAAATTGTTTGAGCGTACTCGAAAAAGAAATTAGGGAAAGAAATATGCGGATTCTTTTGAGGATACAGCAAAAAAGATTGTAAGCCAATACTATTTATGTTACATTCAGACCCATTTGTATTTCAAGTTATTATTGACTTGTTAAATTTTAATTCCAGGAAAACATGAAAAATTATGTAGGTCCGGACGACGAAAGTGGTCCTTCAGATGCCTTCATGGGTGTCATGGGCAAGGAAAACAATGGACGAAAGTTAAACAAGGTGGATGGTACGACAATGTCTTATGTTGTTCCTGGAGAAATATTAGAGTCAGTGAAAGCAAATATAGTCGATGACATGCGAAGAGAGTTGGATGAAGATCATATAAAGAAGACGATGGTGTTAGAAAATATGGAAAGAGAACTCAAGAAGGAAAGGGAAAATATGCAACGAGATCTTC
This sequence comes from Silene uniflora, assembly GCA_018983105.1. Lineage (NCBI taxonomy): Eukaryota > Viridiplantae > Streptophyta > Magnoliopsida > Caryophyllales > Caryophyllaceae > Silene > Silene uniflora. The sequence goes on along the minus strand of JAGPOY010004160.1, from coordinate 12,450 downwards.
AGAAGGAAAGGGATAGCATAACTCACCATGTTTTGCAAAAGTTACTCGACAAGCTACCTTTGGATGTTGCTGCAAAATACTTATCTTAAGAGGTATGTTTTATTGCTCCGTTCCTTTATATTATTCTCATTTGTCCCCAACCTCCTTGCAAATCTGAGGATGAATGATATGACCCTATACGCGCCTCATTTCTAGTCTTCCATATTCCTTAGACAAGTGCAACATGCCAAGCCCCTATATAGTTCCTATTGAGCTTTGTATCCCCTCTCCCATTAGCATATCAGGGCTTCTCGCATTAGCATATCAGTGCTGCAACTCTTGCAGCTTGGAGAGCATAGTCGGTGGAGTTGTATGCATATTTTACTAAAAGCGCAGTTATACAGAAGATAAGAATGACTCTCACCCTCAAACCTACAACCTACAGATATTACACTGAGAATCCCATCCTTATCATCCTATCCCTTTTATGATCTTACACACAATGATTCTGTCGATTTAGAAATAGGAATGTGTTAGCTTATGAAACTATTTATGTTACCGTCTCTCACAAAATTTTTATTGTTTCTTTTGAAAGGAGAAGTGGTATACTATAAGTGAAAGGGAGACATTAAATGAGTGCGTTGATTTACTTTTGTCATGCATTATAATTGAGCAGGGAAATCTAACAACCAATGCCGTCATTGAGTTCTGATATAGCGACTTTGTGTTTGCTCTACAATTTGTATGGTTTTTGTCAGTAACTCTTTAAACATTTTAGGATATTTTCTCTTTGAACTGATTTAGAATTTTTTTATTGTCATAGGTTCGGTTTCATGTATGTGAAATTATGGATTTTGAAGGAATATCGCCTTGACAACAAAAGCTGCGCAATGAACTCGCTTATTTATATTTTGTAGTTCGTCATATAAGAATGAACTATTACCTAGAATTTTTTTTGGATTGTATTTACTATGATTAATTACTAGTTTGACGATGTATTAACGGATATTTGTCAATTTTGAACTCTTCAATGATATGCTCTTTGAAGCAAAACATTTCAATGTTGAAAAACATTATTTTTTGTTGTACACGTTAAAAATGACACTAATTCGAACACAGATTATTTGTTGTAGCACATAAAGTGTGGCATTTTGTAGAAAAAAGTGATGCATTCAAGTCTGTATTGCATTGCCAAAATTTAAATAAGGTGAAAATAGTGTTGCATCTCTTATGTTCTAGTGTTGCATCTATTACATTTTAGTGTTGCATTTGCTTCCTAAAAAAAGCGTTGCATACATTTAATACTTGCAACACTTTTATTTAATGTTGCATTTGACTAAAAAGTGTTGCTCAAAATGTTGCAATTAGCTAAGGCAACATGACTTTAAGCAACACTCGCTAAAATGTTGCTTAAACTTTAATGCAACATTTTTAAGGGAATAAGCAACAGTTTCTTTGTGTTGCCATAGCTTCATTTTGTAGTAGTATATATGCAAACATATACATTAACATTATAACAGTATGCTGAGTGCATTTAGAGGGTTTTGCCTTACAAGGTGGGTTGCCATACCAAGCAATCAAACCCTGGTCTGTGGAGAGGTCCGTGCCAAACATGAGTAAGGTCAGTTCCTAGTCTATTTCCTCGAGTAGTGAAAGCTCTTGATACAAACATGAGTATGCACCGTAGTATGATTAACGTCAATCGCTATCTATCTCTAGGTACAAATAAGAATCTGCACCTTCCAGACGGGACGATTGGTCGGATAGGTTTGGTTTAGAGCCTAGGAAAGCTAGCTAAAACGATCTAAGAAGATCGAGTAATGAAAATCGCCAACTGACTCGAATAAAGTATTGTCCAACCTCGTTTAAGATTCACCCTAGGTAACACAAAGACTTAGTCTAAGTGTATCATCCCCAGCGGAGTCGCCAAACTGTGGACCAAGCCACCCGCGCGTTGTGAAGTTGAGGCGGCGACATTGCACCTACGGAACTTTGGTTTGACAAAGCACGTCATGGGCCGTTACCGATTTGTGAGGCATTGAAACTGGTGAAAAGTTGAATAAGTCTGCATTTGTGGAGTCGCCACCAATTTATTGTGGAAAATTGGAAACCGTTCGAATACTTCATGCCATGCCGAGACACAAAGTAGTGACATGAACACTAAGAAATTCGTCACCCTTAGCATTCTATGTCTAGAATGACTCTCAAGATGCCAATGGACACGGATGTCCAGAGATAGCTGGAGTAAGAAATGAGGGTACGTATCCGGAAGTTATTTAATCGAACACCTAATCCCGCCCGCCTCGATAGCGGCCTCTACTAATGATTAGGGAAGTTATCTATACTTGATATATATGTCGTTGATTGTATGCATGCTATTCAACATTCAATAGATTAAGTCTTAACATGTGAAAGTTTACTATGTTGGTGAACACGTAATTTAGCATCCAATTAGGTCAAAGTGACGATTTATGTTCAATTGCATGTGAATGTGCCACACAAATAAATCATACGAGATTGATTGAAATAAATTACAATGAATAAAATACAATAAAGTACATGACTTTATTCTAATTTACGTCATAAATATGCTCATAACAGAGGTTTTAGAAAAGAAAAGAAATAAAGAAAATAAAAATACATTGAAATAGAGGCGATACTATGGAATAATGGTCGATTAAAACCGTAACCAAATAATTACGTCAAAGCAAGACGAGTTCAGAGGCAAAAACCACCCCAAAACAGGCGCAGCAACTGCTGCATCCTCTGGAACTGGCGCATCACATGGGGCGTCTGTTCTTGAGTTGGTTTCTGACTGTGAAAGTCAAAATCGCGGGTTTGTTAGTGTTCGTTGGTTGATTAATACCGATTATTGATATATGACTCAAACAGAAGTGATTTAATCAGGTTTCATGCATCGAGAATCGTCATAAAGCGAGAAAAACGATTTAAACAAGATACACAGGTTATAAGAATAACAATTACATACGATGTCGAAATTACAAAAAGATTGAAGCGTTAAGGTTCAACTAAGACGAAAACAGAAGAAGAAGAATTGAAATTGAAAGCGAATGTATCAAGGACGAATCCAGAAGAATCGATATGAACAAACTGAATCTCCTAAAATCGGATTTGAATTAATCGACGAAAACCCGCAAATATCGAATTATAAGGGATTTAAGTCAAATTTATTGAAAAGAGGTAAAAGGATTTAATAAAACAATGTTATAAACTAGAAAAAAAAAAAAGAAATCGGAGAAAAGAAGAAGAAGGACGAAATAGCACAGGACGCGGAAAGAAGAAAAAGAGCAGTAGCAGCTAGGCAACCCCTAGAAGAGGCGCATAACACGCTGCGTTCCTTCCAGAAGGCGCAGCTCCTGCTACGTATCTTCTAGACGATGTATCTCTGCTGTTTCGTCAAAAACTTTTAAAAAGATTTGGTTTGGTTTTGAGGATACTCATGACATAAATTTACAATAACAAAAAAAAAAAAAGAACAATAAATAAATATGGGAATTTACACCCTCAGACTTACATGTTAGATGAAGCGAGATTGACTAAGTTATCGTTTAGTGATTGCTCGACTCGAATGTATGTAAAAAGTGCCTCCTTAAGAGGATTTAGCAAGATTGATTATGGTTGATTAAAGTGTAGTGGTCAAATTGGTCGGTCTATACAAGGTGATTGGTACTCAGAATGATCTGAGCTTTCGTGGTCGATTGATCAAGAACGTAGGCGTCGAAAAGCAGTAGTGTGGTCTAGAATGCAAAGAGAGAAGAGAAGGGCGGACACTCGCGTGAAGAATATAAAGGCCGGAGGTCTCTATTCATACTAAACGAGGTAGGGTTTAGGAATAAACAGTTTTGGAAAGAAAATCTAGATATTCCGGAAGCTGAGAAAAATAGGCTGGAGACGAGGCGCAGCAGCTACTGCGTTCTTCGAAGAGGCGCGTCACCTGCTACGTCTTCTCTCCAATGGTTTCCTCCTGAGCAAGGAAGAATTCCGCGGACCAGTTTAGGAATTTAGGGAAGATATGCACTTCCTTATTCCGTAAAGGGGATATTTCGGTGAATTTATATAATATTTTGGAATAATATCCAAAACATTATAGAACATCCCAACCCGGGATTTGAAACAACATTTAGAAAGTGGAAACGGTTTTTGACCCGGACTCCAAATGTACTCTAATTACTGTCAAAACGACCGTATCGGTGCGTAGATGACGACCATGAGGTTGTTTCCACTGTTTGAGCTATCACTTGTCGATGAACTTACGAGATGCCATAAATCGCTCCGCGTGATCAAATATGCGGCCCAATCATCACTGGTTGGTTGGCGGAAGGTGTAGAAATGAGGTATCTACAACAAGGCTTCAAGGTTCTCCGTGATTGAAGTAGAAGGACTCCTAAGGTTTCTAAGAGCTCTTTTAACTATGCCACTTATTTAATGTTATAAATGTTACGAAAATAATGTCATATTTTAAAACCGTTTCACCTGTGTTTTCTTCATGCTTCTACTGCAATGGCGAGAAGCAAGAAGACGACGTCTGTTAGTAACAACCGTAATCGAATAAATAAAAATAATAATTCATCACCTAATAAAGCAAAAAATAGTAATAATATGCCAAATAATAAAGAAATGAGTGGAATTAATCAGGTTAATAGTGAGGCAGAATCATCCAAATCTGCAGAAATTCGATCATTCAATTTTGATAAGGAGCTAAATGTAATCTCGGAAGACAAATCCACAGATGATGAGGAATGGCAAGAGGTTGGGTGTCGCCGTCGTGCTGCTAGTCCGGCTGGTAAGCTTCCGTCACTTCGATTATCTGTTGATGATGTTAAGAATGAGGTGGAATTCTGGTCTTCATCAGTATTTTGTTTTGTTCTGGGATCAAATCCACCTAGTGCTGTTTTGGGAGGGTTTATCCGCAGAATTTGGAAGAATTTATCGATTGATAAGATTGCGTTTCAACCTAATGGTGTATGTTTAATTCGGTTTAAGAATGGAGAAGATAAACTTAAAGCCTTGAAATTTGGACCTATCTTCTTTGACAGTAAGCCTTTCATTGTTAAGGAATGGGTTCCAGATACAAAACTGGAGAAATTTAAGTCAGATAGAATTCCAATATGGATTAGATTTTATCATTTGGACTTTAAGTATTGGGGGCTAGCTTTACCAAAAATAGCTAGTTTGGTTGGTACACCTCTCAAATGTGACCGTGCTACTCAAGAGAAGGAGTTCTTGGAGTTTGCCAGGTATATGGTGGAGGTGGAGGTGGGCCAATCACTCCCTGATTTTGTTGAGTTCGTGGATGAAAATGGTGTGGTAAGGGTGCAATTGGTACATTATGAATGAAAGCCAGTGGTGTGTGCTACTTGTAAGGGCATTGGGCACATGACAGATAGCTGCAAGAGGAAGAAAGAGAAGCCAGTCTCTAAGCCTGTTCTGAAAGTATGGAAACCTAAACCAGTGGAGGTAAAGGTAGTTGAAAAGGTGCAGAGATCAGGTCCTCAGGTGGATACAGTACCTATAATGTCTGCCCAAGAGGATGTTGGGATGTTGCCAATCCTGAATCCCAGTGTGGTTGTTACTCCCATGCCATACCAGGGAAATGTGTTTAATTCTATTTCTCCAGCACGTTTCATGAACAAGTTTACCAGGAGAGGGGAAGGGTGTGTTCAGAGTGGTCTATCTTTTGTTGATGTACTGCAATACTCCATCAGACGGAACCTGCTGAACAATATTGGGAAAGGAAAAACAACCTTAAGTAATAATGGTTAGTGTAGGGTTTTGGAATGTTAGAGGTATTAATAAGAGGAATAAGCAGGGGGATGTTAGAAGACTTCTGCATATGAATAATGTAGGTTTCTTTGGATTAGTTGAAACCAGAGTAAGATCAATAAATTGCCAGAAAGTACAAGTAGGGTTAGGGATGAATTCACTACGCCAAATCTGGCCATCAATAACGAGCGTAACTCAACGGTTTAATGCATATAACAACGGCCCTTAGAATAACGTTAGTCAATTACTGGCGGAAACCTAAAGAGCGCTAAATATAATGACGGTTTACAAAAAAAACCGTTGTAAGAAATTATTTAACACGGTTGTTTTCTGAACCGTTATTAAATATATGTCACGGTTTCTTTAACGTCGTTATTAAAACGCTCTTATCAACGGTTGTTAACTAACCGTTACTAAACTAAGAACACGGCCTTTTAAAAACCGTTGTTAAATATTAAATAGCAACGGATTGTTGAACCCGTTGTTATTATTTTCTGAAACGGGTTTTGTAACCATGATTATATTTCTATTAGAAAGAACGGTTCCTTTGTGCCCGTTGTTCTCTATCGTTCACTAATTAAGTGTAACC
>JAGPOY010004159.1:1089-13346 GCA_018983105.1 Silene uniflora | reverse complement strand
TACGTCCACTTGGCCACTTGTTGCATCCACTTGGCCACTACAGGACAAAAGGGGAAGTCTATAAATACTCCTCCACTCTCAACGTGGAAAAGGATCTGAATCCCAACAATCAGAAATCATCACAACACATATCAAATCCTCTCTCATCATTTGGTATTAAGTCTCTTATCTCTCCTCAATTACACTTATCTCTAAGTCACTGACTTGAGCGTCGGAGTGAGTTCGCACGGCCCCAAGCCGTGCCCTCCGTTTGTTCATTTTGCAGGAAGATACAAGAGCCCGGTAGCCTTCACCCACATCTTACGAGCTTACGTGTACTACAAACTTGCTCCGTAATTACCCTCGTAATTATACCCGGAACAAAAATCAAACCTAATTCTTTCTACTCTCTCCCTATTGTTTCATTCTCAACTTCCTTCAATCTCCTCCAAAATAATTCAATTGTGAATGATTATTCGAATATAAAATAGGTAATTAATTCACTAATCCATTTTTAATAATCAAATTAACTCTTTGTTATAGTTTTTTAATTTTAATTAGGGTTTATATTCAAATTAATTATCATTAATTGAAATGGGATGATAGGGACATTGGTGTAGTCGAATGTTACCGATGACATGGGCATGCGCCGCCATTAAGAAGGATGTCGGGCGTTTGCCGGATTCCTTTCGACAGACCGTCATATGTAGTACATTTAAAAGAATCAAAGTTGTAATAAAAAATAAATTTAGTACACAGCGGAAGTGCATTAGTTCATACGGAGTATGTATGTAGTATCAACGCACTACTCAAACAAAATAGGCGGTCTTGTGCACAATTGCATACGTATGTAGAATTGTGAATAGAGTACAACGTACTTCGTACTACGTTAAAAAAGCGAAAGGAATATTTTAATGTGTAGTATTACACCGCCTGTTTCGCCGCCGGTGAAATACATGGCTGATGAATCCCCACACACAATATTGATAGCAATTGTCTGAATAGCGGGTGTATAAAATTAGAGGGCAATGGAGGGTGAAACTAGATGGAGGTTTGTAATTAGAGAGAATACATTAGAAAAAGGTTAGAGAGAGAAGATAGAAGGAGAAATGAAAAGGGTATAATTGTCAACATTGTACTGCGATGAGTAAAATGTGTACTGCGAAAATCAGCAGTGACTCGGTGATTGTACTGCGAAAAGGTTAGATAGTATTTTTTTTTTTTTTTTTTGGAAAGAGTATAAGATTTATTAGAGAATTTAGGCATCATACTTTCTTTGCTATCGATCATAGCAGTGACTCGGTGATTCTACGTATAGCACATAAAAATTTCCGTATACCTTTTTTTTATTTGGTGTCAAATGATATATTTTATAGTTGTTCATCTTAAGCTATAGTATCTAAAAAGCATATAGAACGCATACGACCCAATGAAGTTTTTACAAATTTACCTGTAATAAAGACCGATTAGGTTTGATTGATTGGCTAAGCTATGAATTGTGTTTGATTAAGAAACTGCTGGACCGGATATGACCATCTTGAATGAATTGCGTTTGATTAAGAAGATGGACATGGCCGTCTTGAACAGGTATGTTTGATTGGTAAGCTGTGAATTGTGTTTGATAAAAAAGACAGATAAGACCATGACCGTCTTGAACAAGTAATGCTTGATTTGTTAAGCTATGGATTGTTAGGTCTCATGACTTCATGAGAAACCATTGTTTATATTTAAGTTCAATCGAGCTTTGTTCAAATTAGCCCATTTCAGCTTTATTCAGTTCAACTTTGTTCCAATCAGTCCAATTTAGCTTTATTCAGTTTACTTCAGTTCAACTCCTCTTTCACAAATGAACTCTTACTTTAACTCAGCTCCTCTATCAATAGAAGCGAAAAGGGCCTTAGCTTATATTTGTTTTTTTTTTTAATTATAAGTTACAATCGTAATTAACATAATTAACTTTATAATATAAGTGTATACATAAAAAATATACTTGAAAGAAATTAAAGTAAGAAAAGATAAAAGATAGAGCTTGGTTAAATTAAACATTTACATATGGATATAATGAAGATGTAAATATGCTAAAGAAAACTCATACGCACAAAAAGATATCTAACATGAATCCATCTCCGATTCTCCGTACAATATTATTATTATTATTATTATTTATTATATAAAAAGCCATGTTTGGGTTTATTGTTTTATCAATTCCGTTCCTCTTCTGCTCCTCTAATTATTATGTTGTATTTTGTTGTGTATTTTTAAGTTTCTCTAATACTCCTATTTATTATTTGCACTTTTCCATATAGGCATGAACGATTTATATAATCATGATTTCTAAGACATAAGATGATTATGAAGTTCATATTCAAGATAATTCGTCTTTCCGACTACTTTTCTACGATACATTGGACAATATTGTATCTCAAAAGCATATAGAGCGCAAACGACCAGGCCAACGGCCGGGCTTGAATACTAGTTCTATATATACTTAACATATCCAAATATATGTTGTCAAAAACAAAAATAACCAAATATACAAGTTATCAATTTAAAATATTAAATTATTAAAATAAAAATATTATTTTATATATTTTAAAGTAATTTTGTTGTTTTGTGCAGCTGACTTACCTGATCTGGCAGGAACGCAACAGAGCAAGGATACATAATCGAGTTACTCTTCCTTCAGTATTGGTAAAGCAGGTTCTCCAGGATGTTTGTGCAAGATTCAGAGCTAGGAACATATCAGTGCTCAAACGATCTGATGAGGAGTGGATTCAACAGCTATTGAGTTAATGATAGGAAGTTTCTGATTTTGTTAATGTAATGTCAATTTGTAAGTATGAGATACATATGATTCATTGTATTCTTTCTTTGTGATGAGTAATATATCTTAAACTTTCCCAAAAAAAAATAAAGTAATTTTGCTGTACCTATTATTAATGGACTAATCTCATGTGCAAACTAAGTACTTGCCCAACAATATATATGTGTAAAGTAAAAGGACCTAAACTCTAGAAGCCCAAATAATAAGCCTATTGAATAGAGCCCAACAAACAAAATACGGATAGCTGTTTGAAAAAAAAAAACAAGAAAGTAGAGAACCCGTATATACCATCAATGCTAAATACGGAGTAAATATAAAGTTTCGAGCATAATTTTTTTTTTTTGGTGTCCTAACATTATTATGAAAATTACGTTCTTATGATTAATCCATTATCTTCTGAACTTTTACAATCGACTAATTAGACACCATGTCACGAGTAAAACATGTTTCGCTAACTTCTTTCTTTTACTTTTATTTTTGAAATGATGTTTATAGTATACGATGCTAAATTATAAGGAGTAACCACTTAGTGTCGAACATATTATGAATATCACATTCTTATGATTAATCCAATATTCTCTAAACTTTTACAATCGACTAAGTAATTAAACACCATGTCACCAATAAAACATGTTCCGCTAGCTTATTTCTTTTCTTTTCTTCTCCAAAATGAATAATGATGTTATGCTAGCATCTTAATCAAACACTGTTTGAAATTATTGTCTACTAAATACATAATCAACAAATTCATCAATATTTCTATCAGAACTACCGCCTTGATTAACAACTTCATTAGCCAATTTCTTCCATTTTAAAACATTCTTCATAATCTCATCTCTTTTACTCCCTTCCATAACAGCTCGTAAACACCTCTCTAATTCTCCACTCGTAACAAAACCCGTCTCATCGACCTTAGCCCGAATCCCAACACCCCAAACATCCTCCAAATACTTAGCATTAGTCCCTTGATCAGTCCACAATGGCATTGCCACCACCGCCACCCCGATACTCAGAACCTCCAAGACAGAGTTAAACCCACAATGTGTCACAAAACACGCAGTCGCTTCGTGGGCTAGGATTTCCAATTGAGAGGCCCAGCCCACTACTAGGCCCAACCCCGAGGAGGTGACTTCATCTATGAACCCTTTTGGTAGCTTGTGTTGTTCCAAGTCTCGGACCACCCATAGGAAGTTGTGTTGGCTATTTTGAGTCCTAATGCTAGCTCCTCGTATTGCTCTTGTGGCGGTTCAGATGCGCTTCCAAAGGATACGTAGATGACCGAGCTTGGTGGTTTGGTGTCGAGCCAGGGTTTGCATAAGGATGTGTTTGGTTTGAATAGATGGTGGGTGTAGTCTTGGTCATTTGGTAGTGTTCTGTCTAAGTAGTATGATGGTATTGTTGGCCCAATTGTTCTTATTCTCCATGATTTGGCCATCCAATCAACTGCCTGAAATTTAACCGGATCAAATGTGAACAACTAATTTTACTCATTCTACGATGGGGTATTTTATCAAAAGTAGACAAATAAATGGGAGGGCGGGAGTAATTGATTACGATAAAAAGACAAATTATAGAAAGTTCAAAACAAGAGCAAAGGAAACAAAATTAAATACCTCTTTTTCCATATCGTAGAAGATGTTAGTGAGCACCCAATCTGCTTGATCAATATTTGAGAATTGTCCGACTACCACGTTAAACCAAAGTGGGTGAGACCCGTATTTGTACACGAAAGACGGGGTATTACACGGTTGGAGCTCCAGGACCCCGGGTAACTTAACGGGTCCGGATAACGGTAACTGGATCAGCGCACGTTGAACATGATAGTACACACTATTCACTGCACAAGATTGGGTCAGAAAACACACCCCAGCAAGCCCAAACTCTTTTGCCACATCCAAGGCCCATGGAAAAAACCCATCATAAATTACAGTCTTAACTGGATCACCTTCCTCTTCTAACTTCTTAATCAGCCCACTTAAGTTCTTTGGGCCCACATCATATAGGGTGGCCAAATAGGCCTCCGAGGACTCAGCTTGGGTCCTACCACCCTCGTCGTACCCATCCGAGATAGTCCTTATTTCGATATCTGGGCCATCACCGAATGGGTCGGTTTTGGTGTGCATTGATTTAGAGAGGTAAACTGTTGTGACTAATGTCGGCTTTATACCTTTATAGGCTAATCGTTTGGAAAATTGAACCATTGGGTTAATGTGGCCTTGTGATGGGTATGGGAGGACTAGAACATGCACAAATCCTCTCCATTTCCTTCTCTCCATTTCTTCTCCATTTCCTCTCACATTACAATATAATATTACACTTACCTTTCTATTGCATTTTCCCTTTATTTATCGATTGACAACATGGACCGTTAGATCGTCTTGGGATGAAATTTTGGCCGTTGATAAAAAATGGACCCTCCATTTCTTTTAGGAAATGGAGAGGACTCCAATTGGTGTTCTTTCTTCAAAGAAAACGCCTCAAATGAAAATTGAATTAATCTTTAATGATTGTAACTAGTAAGTTTAGTTATTAGTTTATCAAGTGTGCAGTGATGTTACTATTGGATTGTACTTAAATAGTTAAATATATATAGTCTTAGAAAGGGATATAGGCTTGGAGTCCAAGTATAAGTTAGAAAAAGCAAAGAAATGAGGATGTTGTTTTAGTGACCCACTGACATAAGCACATAGGTAAGCAGCAGCAGCCACAAAGTGACCAAACACAGATTCTCCGCATCACATGCTTGTGAGTTGCGACGGAGAAATGTGACCATTTTATTATAATAACATGTAATCATCATCTGATAAATAAGAATTTGTTGATTGTTACATTTCCCCGTCACATTTTGCAATCCGTCACAAGACACATGGCAACATGTAGCTGATAAGCTAGATGAGAATCTTATGATCAAAGCCACTATGGTGTCATCCCCAAGTCCGAGCATAACTTATGAAGGCTTTTTCCTCGGAAAACCAGATGAACTTCTTGAAATAATGGGAACCAGCTTCCCTGAACTGGGTTTGGTTAGGAGTGACTGTCAGGACGTGTCGTGGATTCAATCAGTGTTGTGCTTGTCTGGCTACCCAACTGAGACTTCTCCTGAAGTTCTACTTGAACGGAAGTTAATAATCACCGGATATATGAAGGCAAAATCCGACTTTGTGAGAGACCCAATTCCGGAACCTGCAATTAAACAGATGTGGGAAAAGTTAAAGGAAGGTACTGATGCAGTCATAAGGGTTACTCCTTATGGCGGAAAAATGAGCAGAATTTCCGAATCTGCCCTGCCTTTCCCACATAGAAATGGTACAATATACATGGTTCAATACTATACTTCATGGTTCAATACTATACTTTATGGGAAAAGGGTGAATCGAGCGAAGAAGTAATAATATAAACTGCATCTTGGGTCTGAATTTGCTCCGTGGTCGTTTGTTCGTAGATGTTATAAATCAACTACTCCCTCGTCCCAGTCATTTGTTTACCTTTCTTATTTTTTGTGAAGGTATTTTAATCAAAGGTAAACAAATGATTGGGACGGAGAGAGTACAAAGAAAATAGCCAAATAAAGGATGACCACTCCATTGACCTGCAAATGTGCAACTAAGAGGATAGTGGAAAGAACTTGCCTGAGCATGTTAGTTAATCAGATGCTGTTGAACAGCTGCTGTATGAATTTGTTCCGAGAACTGCAACGAAAAGATGGAAATCGAAGAAACCAAATGCTAAAGTACCCAGTAGCCCTGACACAGAAAGAGAATCGTATACAATAATGTCCCAAATACAAAGCTATAGAACAAAACAATAGTGCAAAGAACTCATCCAAGCATCATCGTACCCCCGATATTACAGTACCAAAACTAATGAAGTAATATAGTCCCTGAAACAACACAGTTTTCTGAAAACTGAGATGAGGTGAAGGACATATAGCATAAAGTTTGAAATACTCGGGACCAAAAATGAGTATTACTGTATTATTACTAAATTATGGTGCGGCAAATCATCAGAATCACTGTACTTTTTTCATTGTTAGAACACACCCTGATATCTGAAAGTATATACAACTACAAAATCATCACATTTCATAGTACATTCTCCAACTACACGTACATACTCGCAGCTATCGTACATCAGTAAAGAAAGCAAATCCACCAAAGCTCTCTAATGGCCTAGATCGTCTAAATTTACTTGGAAAATATTGTTGCACTTGAAATCAGCTTACTTTACCCAGGCGTACTTCCCACAAATTGCTCAAAAAACAGTGACAGTACATGATTTCAGAACGGAGTCGAAAGACTCTTGACAACATTCATTCGGAGCCTTACTGAGCTAGCTTAGTTAAACTCAGTGACTGATTTGCGTGCAGATATTGCAAATTTACGCCTGTAGTAGTATGTGTACATTTTTGTTAAATAGTTTCGTAAATAATAGCTCAAAAAACAGTGACAGTACATGATTTCAGAGTCTTTATAGGTAACAGCTATTTCAAGTAAGATATTTGATACATACATTTTACATAAGAAAACATAATGAGTTGTCAAGTTTCAGGGTAACAGCTAGCAAAAAAAAATTCACATAGAAACACACCATTGTCTGAAATATCAACAGAAACTGAAATATCTAGATCGACGGTGTTCCTAATGCATTTTGGGGGCAGGCATGTAACCATAAGAAACATGGCGGAATAAGTGAATAACAAGTAGTTGTCAATACTCTACGTATCCGCCTTAATCATTGCCCCTCAGATAAATGTTTTTGCGACAATTGTACTAGACTGCTAACTCACTAGACATGTTATGAGAGCTACATCTACTTTGACAAGCTAACTGCTCAAAGCCTGCAAAAGGTGTAACCTTTTCACGACAATTTGTTGAAACTTTTAGACCTTGGGAGTAGGAGTCCATAAGCATGGAAACAAATAGTTCACTAGATTTCCGATTAAAAGCGATAAATAGAGATGCATACCTGGAGGATGTAGAGGCTATGCCCACCACTCATGAAAGGAAATAGTGGGAATATGTTGAATTAGTGGCCAATCTTCGCCATCGGGCTGTTTACATCTTTTCTCCAAGTCTGGGCAAGCATATATCACAAGCTTTTGTAGAGTTTTAAGGCCATGCACTGCCACCGGAAGTGTTGTCAATTTCGGACAGCTAAAAATCTTAAGGCTCTGAAGCTGAGAAAGGCCCCCGATTTGCTGGGGGAGCGCTGTCAAATCTGGGAGACCTCTAATAATTAGATGCTCAAGCGTACGGAGGCTCTTCAAGCCTTCCCATGCACTTACGCCATCAATCTCATCCCATGCATCCAAATCTTTACACCCGCGGATTGTCAAATTTTCAAGGGCAGAGAGGCAATGAATCCCGTCAGAAATGTATCTCAGGTTTAAGCTTATTATTGGTTTAAAGGAATCCATGGTCAAATATCGTAATGTGGGAGGTGATGAAGTCGAGGACGGTGATGTTAGAATGGATTTCAGTAACTCCTCATGGATATCATAAACATCCAATGACTCAAGCTGTGGCATAAAGGGTAATGTCATCAACTTGCCGCACCTTGATATCCAAAGTCTTTTAAGCCGAGGGAAGACATAACACTGCCCTCGGTGGAGACTGGCTTCTTCTTCCACTTTTGACCACCTCTTTAGTTCTTGCATATTGAGTAGCCATAAACACTCCAAGACTGGAAAGAATACTCCAAGGCTTCAAGCCCTTTTAAAGTAAGATCTTTGAGAAGAGGAAGTCGGCTGAAGAGTGGTAGGGCTTGACAACTATGACACCGTTCGATTCGAATTCTAACAAGTTTAGGTAACTCATACAACATCCCGCAAGGAAAACTAGTTCCTAGGAGTCCAGAAAAATACACATATTTAAGACTTGGTGGTAGATGCAAGGACTCCAACAACAACAACTCATCTTTAGTTGCAACTGCTGGTTGGTCGCCTTCGTACTTAAAGCGGAATGAGAGTGAGGTCAATTGTTTCTTTTCTTTTAAATTGACAGCCTGGGCTTCAAGCACAGTGTTTGTGCGCCATCTGCGGAATTCAATTTCTAATTCCCCCCTGAGATTTAAGTCACCAAGAATGTCCAAACCGTTGTTCTGGCCCACAATAAATCTATTTAACTCTCGAAGAGATGCTAGTCTGCCGAAATGCGGAGGCATTTCAGTTAAAGGGCATGCCAGAGTTCCAAGGTGCCTGAGGTTCACCAATTTAGCAAAACCTCTAGGCAATTCTTTAAGCTCACTACAATAATCTAAGTTTAGAATTTTCAGGTTGTCTAGTCTAGTGATACCACTAGGAAGGAATTCAATACGGCTAAATGAGAGATTAAGATACCTTAAATGTGTCAACCTATTTATTGAATCTGGCACTACATTAGCATCGAGAACACGCAAGGATCTGAACTCGAAAACCTCTTGGCAATTCTTCAAGCCCCCAACAATAATCTGTGGTGAATTATTATTTCTCACAAGTAAAGATCGTAAGCTTTTTGCAACGAGCAAGGATTCTGGGTCATAGTGTAACTGTGCATTAGCATTAAAATTGACATGCACAAGTCTATTAGTGAACTGTGCTCCAAACCCGTCGACTACACTGCTCTCATCACCAGCTACAAGTTGAGCCAAATCATGCACCAAGTCATGCATTTTACAGTGTATAACTTCACTGGTATCATGTTCCTCAACATCTTGAAAAAGATTCCTTCTTACCAACTCAAGAAAGTACTGATCCCCAACATCCTCCATCTCGATATATCCTTGCGCCATCCACAAATGAACAAGTTCAGTGTTCCGAAATGTGTAGTCTTTTGGGAACAATGAACAATAGGCAAAGCACCTTTTCAACACTGATGGTAAGTAATCATAGCTCAACTTTAACACAGGCATGATATTGTCAAGATCAATAAGCTTTGCCTTGGAGAGTTGAGCATCTCTAAATAGTTCCCACTCTTTCTCAGTGGGTTTTGAGTATAGAAGGCTTCCAACAACCCTGATAGCCAAGGGAACGTTTCCGCAATTTCTCACAATCTCCTTACCAATTAGAGCAAAATTAGGATTACTCTCTTCTTGACCCTTTTTAAATGCCAACATTCTGAAAAGATTCCACGACTCCTCCGGTGGTAGAAGCCCCAATTTGTAAGCATTAGGAATTGTGCCTACAATGGTTGCAACCACATCTGATCGTGTAGTCACAATTATTTTACTTCCGCGATTACCACATTGCAACAAGCTTAAAAGATCCAGCCACCTATCCCGACTTTCATCCCATATATCATCTAGAACAAGCAGAAACTTCTTATCTTTAACTGCTACTCTAATGTTAGACTGAATTTGATCCTTTGAAAGATCATGATTACTCATACCAGTTAAGGCTCTCGAAATTTCGCCTAGAACTTTTTTCTGATCATTTATTTCAGGCACACAAGCCCATTTAGCAATATCAAACTCTTTTTGAACCCTTTCATCATTAAAAACCAATTGCGCAAGAGTGGTTTTCCCAAAACCGCCAAAACCCACAATAGGTATCACGGTAACACTCTCTTGAGCATACTTGGGATCAAAAAGCATATCAAGGATGTTGTTTTTATCACCATCCCTACCAATGACACTGTCTGCTTTAACAAAAGACATCGTTTCCCTTTCAATTACCAAACGGGTAATTGGCTCTTGATCGGTAAGAGATACCCTAAAGTTCAAGCCATCCATTTCCGACTTAAGGCGGTCAAGTTCTTCCCTAATGGACTTGATCTCTTGAGCTATTTTTCTATTGAAACCAAAAGGGTTTGAATTTGAGAATACAATACGTACCTTGTTGGCCAGCTTGCTTTTATCTTCTAGCTGCTGGCGACCGCTAATGGTGCGGACCTCATCAAACAGATCATCAGCACGATAAAGCAGCAGCCTTAGTCTCCCAAGCAATTCTTTGATCACTTCACTGCTCTCGTCTTCATGACGCCTTTCAGCATCATGAACACGAGCTCGAATGAACCTTAGAGTATCTTCAAGCTTCTCTAAGTCACGCTTTGCACCCCAAGTAGATATGAGATCTTGAAAAGCATGTTGGCTCAAAGACACCAATACTTTCTCAACAATGTTGAACAGGATGCTTTCTGCCATTTTCGGGTTTAGTCACTCTCTTTTACTCTCTTCGTTTTGTAAGATTTGTAGTATTCAACTTTGGTGTCTTGTTTCCTGTAATATATCATGAATGTGGCCAACTAATTGTTATCATGTGAATACAGACTTTTCGTACAAAGACTTTTCCTCCAATTATTGTGTGAACAAAAACTTTGTGGATTCTAATCAATGCCCTACTTATCCGGCTACCAGACTGGACTTATCTTGAAGTTCTACTTGAAAGAAACTTGTGTGGATTCTAATCAATGCACATGGAAAGATCAGGGAGATGTACGCTAGGACCGAGCAAAAGTATACGATACGGTATACAGTAATTATGGATGATAAGGTCCGACCATAATTATGCAAGGAAAATAAATTTCAAGGCTATGATATCGGCAAGTTAAAATTTCTAATTTTCACATTTACACGCCTGAATTTGGTAGTGTTTTTACAAACACAATCTAAATGTCTCACAAAAAATAAACTTGAAGCGGTTACTCGCAAATCAACCTAAATTTTAGGTAGTGCTCAACAAAATATTCTTAATAAAAATCATAAAATCTCCAAAGAAAATAAATAAGCATGACATAAATTTTTATAAGTTGTGAACTGAAAATCGGATACCGTATTGTTAGACCATGATTTCTCTCAACCTTGACATAAGAATCTAGTAATTCAGGCATGGCAACAGGGGGGCGGCTGAATAGACGGGCAAGGTATCATATTGAAAATACCGATCATGATAGAGATAGAGAAGTTAAGGTAATCAATGAAATGTGACAGTTGCGAATCAATGTATCCTTACAATTACTCTTTTACCCATTCAAGCCATGCGACAACTGCAGAAGTGATTTAAATTTCGCTGAAATTATTGTTGCATTTGAAACCAGCTTACAGACCTTACACCGCATCCCAGAGCCTAACGACAGACCCTACAAAGGGATAGTACGTCAACCTCTAGTGGGAAATACCGTAAACTTAATTAGGATCTTGAACAGCCAGAAACGGCCTTTAAAGAGATGATTTAATGACCACAGTGCGGACTAATTAACTCACTCGCAATGGCAACATTGTCAAAAGATACATCTACCTTTGTAGAGAAAGTAAGGTCCAAAACAACCTTACCTTCAACAAAACCAAGAACTCAACAGAAAAGGAAAGCTATCACAAGCTTGACAATGACTGATCATGCATGAAGCTATGAGAGTGACTTGATGAAAATTAGGAATGCAAGTTTACTGCTTTATTGTTAGGTGTAGGACCTTAGACATTTTAAGCTTTAGTTCTATTACTACACTAATCTGTGGCATATATACTCCATTCAATTCAATGA
>JAGPOY010004158.1:0-12258 GCA_018983105.1 Silene uniflora | reverse complement strand
GCCCAAGAGGGTTCCACTCTAAAACCAATTGGCAATAGAGGGAGTAACCCCTTGCCTTATAAAGTGGTAATTCTTCTCCTCTTTTATCAATGTGGGACAACCCTCACATGTGGGTTTATCGGGTTTCTTCACAAATTGGCAATAGAGGAAGTAGCCTCTTGCCTTATAAGGTGGTAATTCTTCTCCTCTTTTATCAATGTGGGACAACCCTCACATGTGGGATTATCGGGTTTCTTCACAATTCAACCAAAATGAAATGTATGTGATACATTGATGATTCGTTAGTTGTCCCCTTGCGTAATACATACCAAGTAGGACAAACCCAACATGTCACTACTCACTAGTAATATTAATGTTTGTACTAATAAAAGTGCAAATTAAAGCTAAGAATTGCATGGTAAGGTAAGATGTTATGTGTGCGGCTTGTGGCCTATGACTCGCAATCTCATACCTCCAAGGGTTTAACATGTGTTTACACACTTCTCATCACTTTCCTCACCTTCATCTCGCACCATTCCTTTATAATTTCTAAATAAATTCATGTGTTAATGTGGCCCTTATAATGTGGGGGCCGGTGTCCCTTGTTTTTTAGGTCTATTATTTGGACTACCTCAATTTGCATGCAACTAGTATTGCAATTTTAAGATTTTGCCCAATTTCCAATTTTTGGTATGTGGGTATTCTAATTTTGGAATTTGGTGCCTATATATTCGGGTGGGAATGTGGGATGAAGTCACATTGAGGCCATACATGCATTTATAAGGTTTTAGAAGAATGAACAATTTTATGATATTTTGTAATTTGTTCCGTTTTAATTATTGAAGTGATTAGGTCCGGAACTTTCCGACATGCACAAAAGAATGTATATTATGAAATTTGATTTATATAATGAAATAACTTTTGTTATGAAGTTAGTTGCGAATCGTTCAATGTTACTTCAATACAACGATGGAGATATGTAATATGTCTGTTCAAGATTTATAAACTCCATACATTTCAATGTTGACTAAGCCAGAGATCGGGTTACTGTAACCAGGCTCTAAACTGGTCTATTTGGGGGGCTTAGGGTGCACGGGTCGTGTTGCGTTGGAGACCAGCTGAGTCCAAACCTAGTTTAAACTGTTGGTTGAGATGGTCGAGGGAGAAGGAAGTATTGTTTTTTGGTGACTACCACTTAACTAGTAACTACTCTTTTTGTCCCGTTCATTTTTACCTTTTTTATTTCTTGTAAAAATTATTTTAATCTAAATAACTAACGCATATAATTAGAGTAACAAACTATGAACTATCTAAAATCTAAAAACATACTCATAAAAAAATTTAGTCAAATCCAAATTCCAAGAAAAAAATCTTCATTGAACAAAGTTACCTAATTCACATCCACAATTAACAAATTAGAAAATGATTTGTAAAATTTTCAACAACCCTAAAATAAATAAAAATCATTTTTTATCTTTGTTAAAAAAAAAACACAAAGACAAGGACTTGACTATAAAAGGCATCATGGCCTCATGGGCAACAAGCCTACAACTACAAATTCTACAAAGTACAAACTTTGTCAAATTCCAGAGCATACTCTTCAAACAAGTGGTCTTCATTCATTCCATTCTTTCAATTCATCACCATATAACAACTTTACCCCCACAATTCTTCCACCTCTCTCTAAACCTCAACCACCAACCCGCCCCGCCCCGCCCGAATGGCGACCGGACTCTCCATGAGTCCACCACCACTACCACTTACCCGACCCATTACAAAGCCCACTTTCCTAATTCGGCCTGTCTCCTTCCTCACCACCCCGCCCAATTACCGCCACTCCCCAGTATTCCGGTCTAGAATTAGAAATAAGGGTAGGTTCGGAGTTTGCTTCGTATTGGAGGAACGGAAATTGAGCAGTACTAGTACAGGTCCGGGTTCTGGTTCCGGTTTGGGAGAAGGGGAGGGGGAGGGTGGGAGTGATAGGGTGACGGTGGTGAGTATAGAAGACGGTGACAGACGAATGGTAGACGCGCGATTGGTGAAGAAGTTGGCACGGAAGAAATCGGAGCGGTTTACTTATTTGGTTGCGGCCGTTATGTCGAGTTTTGGTGTTACTTCTTTGGCTATTATGGCTGTTTATTACCGTTTCTATTGGCAAATGGAGGTAATAGCTCTAATTCTCGTATGAGACGGTTTTATTTTATCGCCATTCTCTTATGAGACTGACGTGTATAAACACAAATCACAAAATAGTTAAAAAGTTCTACAGTAATTTTTTTTGAGTTTAACTTGTTACATTTGCTTGCTAGAATGCTAGACCAGTAGACGTGAAATAACTGAATTTCTTTTTGCGCCTTAACTGTAAATCCTTGTTAACCATAAATGATAATCGATGTCGATTGACCGAATAGCATAATAAAAGAACTAAAAGTTTTGCTACAGTGATTTTGTTTTTATTAGTGTGATAGTGTATGAATGATTTTCTTAGTTAAATGATTAATTTCGATTGGAGGCGGTCGTGCAGGAGACTAATTGAACTGTACCATGTGAGAATATGATTTAACAGAATGGAACAGTAGTATTTTACCAAGGAATTCTCCAATTTTGATTTGTAAATGATTATAAGGTGTTATGACATTGTTTTTAGTAAAGAAAACGGGTAATTGAATCGAGAAAATGCGTAATTCTAATGAATTTGTTACTGTTTGATATGTAGGGAGGTGAGGTGCCAGTTACGGAGATGTTGGGTACATTTGCTTTATCAGTGGGCGCGGCAGTAAGTTTCTTGTCTTTCTACCGATTTTAAAATGTAGTCACGAGGATATTACAATACAATCTGTGACGTAATATGTACAGTGTGTCTAGAGTAACCATTAGTTAAAGACATCTTCTGTTGTTGCATTAGTTAAACATGTTGCTGGCTTGCTGCAGTTCAATCATTTATGTTAACGATCTAGGCCAATTATGAATGTTGTCTCATGCTAAGTATCTCGAATTGTTTATTAAGTTCCGAGCTGGTGTGTAATTTGTTAATCTCAACTTGCTGGAAAGTCTAAAGTTTGTTGATATCGACTAATTAATCATTCTTTTTCTTGGAATGAACTACTTAAAATCATATTTAAAATGTATGTTTAGTCCGCATATCACCGACCAATTGATTTTTTTGGCTTATTTTTCTGTTTTGGGGTCCATTTTTTTTTTCTCCTCCGCAATGGATGATATTCTGATGGTAATGTTTGTTACAGGTGGGAATGGAGTTTTGGGCGAGATGGGCACATAGAGTTCTTTGGCACGCGTCTTTGTGGCATATGCACGAGGTTACTTTACTTTCTATATTATACGGAGCACAATTGAACTAAAGTAAACTAACTTTAAGAATATATGGCCCCGAATCTAAATTAATTATGCTAGAATTAGTTTACTACAAGTCGCAATAGTCGCATTTAAATGTGCCTAATGAACATTGGTTCAAGGTCGGTTAATATGTGGAAGAATGGATTGATTTTATTTTGATTTATCAAGTTGTACTGTACTGATTACGAGATCAAGTTCCATAGCGCGATTGAATACCATTGTTCACATTAGCTACGAAAGCTAAAACTTCGGAGAATTGACCATTTGCAGTATGATTTGAGTACTTACTATGTTGTGTGCATGGTTACAGTCTCATCACAAACCCAGGGAAGGACCATTCGAGCTAAACGATGTATTTGCGATAATAAATGCAGTCCCAGCAATAGCCCTTCTCAATTATGGTTTCTTCCACAAGGGTCTTGTTCCTGGTCTCTGTTTTGGTGCTGTAAGTCCCCTTACTCTTAAAACTTCTGAAATGAGACGGTCTCCCGTCTCCTGATAGTGTTAAGATTAAAGCTCAGCTTGTCACAAAATTAATCCGAGGCTCATTTGTTAAACTGGTGATCATTGGAACAGGGACTTGGAATTACAGTATTCGGAATGGCCTATATGTTTGTGCATGATGGTCTTGTTCACAAGCGATTTCCAGTCGGTCCTATTGCTGATGTCCCCTATTTTAGAAAAGTTGCTGCTGCTCATCAGGTAATTAGCTGCTTAAACTTTTTAGTTAACCAATTGTCTTCAGCAAGATTAGCACGTAATTTGGATCAAGGACATCCTTTATGACGGGATAAGAGGGAGTCAATATTTGCATCCTTACCTTGTGAACATAGCTGACTAGCTGCATTTGCTTGCCGTCTCATACACTTCATAGTTTATCATATGCTTTACTCTTCTCATGGACTCATTATCATAGTCTAGAACTCCTGATTTAACTTATTTGCGAGCGGATTTGATCATACGAATTATATGAATTCAAACCTATCCAATATCAATGGAACCAACTATGTGCTACCCCCACAGCTGGTGGACCCATAAATATTTGTTTACGGATTTTTATTAACAATTTCAAAGATTGTAAATTTTTTTTTTAGATTATATAGAATTTTCGTCACCAAAACTAGTCATGATACATATCATGAATCATTTTATGGTGTCTCGTGATCCATGTGGTTACACATGGATCCGCTCCTGACCTCCATCTTAAATTCATTTGGCATTGGTGGTTAGTCGATGTCAACTTTGACGGTTATTTTTTCCACGTTTATTTCTCAAAACTATCTTCCTACTAGTATAATTTTAGGAAGTTGTAAAAATCGACATCGTTTCACCATAAAAGGTGAAAGCCGAAAGCGAACTAGATAAATTGGATGAATGAAATATGAGAGTGTATTAAACTTGTTTAGTTGCCCATTACGTGACTCTTGGAAACAGCAATTAGTCAAGCAAAGTGAGTCAGCAAACATGAATCAAATATTGGAAGTTAGTGATAATGTTAATAGAGGAGTGTATCCAAGAAAAGAATAAAGATTTGCAGTCACTTTCTAAGTGACCGCTGCAAATTTCCGGGAAAAAACGGAAAAAAAGTTGCATATTTGAACCACAGAACGCTCAGTTTCCATTTCGGTTGAGAATAAAGAAGGTTAATCGAGTTGAGTCAGCGATTTGTAGTCGCTTTCTAAGTGACCGCTGTTAATTTTCTGAGTCACATAGTCATCTTGAACTTAATGGAGGTAGATTAGTGATTTAATCGTCGTCTGATTTAGTATTCTTATTGTTCATTGCATCTGTTTTGAAGTCTTCGTCACATTCAGATAGTTCTGCCAATGCTTGCTAATATTACAACTCAGAACTCAACCATTGACATCATAGATCACACAGTTTTCGACAGTTTTCGACAGTTTTCATCACGAGTCATTTGAGTTCCAATACGCGATAAGGAACGCTTGAAACACTGGTGTAGTGCTATTACGTTATGTAATGGAAGCTAACGACTAAAGATGTTATTCGACTGTGTTATTTTTCATGACAGTTACACCACACGGAGAAATTTAATGGTGTGCCATACGGACTATTCTTGGGACCAAGGGTAAGACGATCTTCTGGATGTACCTTTTTAGTCTTTTAGTTTCGCAATATGTATTTTGTTTCATGTGATTCTGATTTGTATGGCATTCTTATATTGATGATAACATATGATTCCGAAATTGTGGTTATGTGGTATAGGAGCTTGAAGAAGTGGGAGGGGTAGAGGAGTTGGAGAAAGAGATCAACCGTCGGATCAAGTTATCAAAGGGCCCTGATCGGTCGAGATGATATCGTCTTTCTATTGTCCGAAAAATTTGCAGTTTAGATGGAAGGTTTTTTTGGTTTTCCATTGTTGGGTTTTCCTCTTTAGGGAGGAGGGAAATTTAGGAATGCTTTATAGTGTTGATTCATGTAGAAAAAGAATGAATGATACTGAAAATAGATGTCTTTTGCTTATCTTTTCTATAGGAGTGGAGGATTTAGAAAATTTCATCCTCTATTGTAAATCATGATTAATGATTAATTGAATGGAGTTAAAAGTCCATTAAGAAAATTATATTGAAGTTGAGTGGAAATTTTTGTCAATATTACATTTATGTAACATGATCTTTTGATGGAAAATCCAAAATTTATCGATAATTAACGTGAGTAATCAAATGTTAGATATGAGTTGTATTATTATGTTAATCAAATATCGATGCTTTTTTTTAGTCCAAAAGATCTATCTATCTATCTATCTATATACTTAAAAGAGGATGTTTTCGAGCATTTTGATTGGCTATTGTTTTGAAGCGATTCCATTGGCTGTTGTTTTTCTTGAATAAATTATGTATATAAATAAAAAGATAATTAAAATAGTAAATTATATAATAATAATAAGAGTTCTATATGGATTTAAATTGGTTATTAATTTCGAGCTATTTCATTGGCTATTTTTTCTTGAATAAATTATGTATATAAATAAAAAGATAATTAAAATACTCCGTAGTAAATTATATAATAATAATAAGAGTTCTATATGGATTTAAACAACTATTTAGTTTTCATATAAAAAGCTACTACAAATTTTACATTGAAAGATGCATATTTTACACTGTATAAATAATAAATTCTATCACTGAAAATCTTGATGCATACGAAGTATTTCACATAGTCATCAATCATCATACTGGAGTAACTGGGGTCTCTACCTTTTAGAACAAAGGAATGTAGCATGTCTTTATGAATTTATCCATCCGTAAACGAGAAATACAACTCAAAAATTCAATAAAATAAACTTAGTCATTGTGTGGAAACATATAGGTTTTCGGTTGATCCAGGAAATGGTTATCAAGTAAATAGGCTGCGCATTGTTTTCTACGATCTTTGCTAAAGTTGTAGTTCCCACTTTGCTAAAGTTGTAGTTCCCACTTCAAGATATATAATATATAATGTACGTAATATATACATGGCCCGTAAATAATTCGTATTAATTAGAGCTTTTTTTCATGTCGATGGCTGATTAGAGCTAGATAGGAAGAAAGTTCGGTTCTGGGCTGATCAATGGGCGATGACAGCTCCTTCCTTTCGGGTCTAGTTATCGTGTACATGTCCTAAGTATGCGGTTGTGGCGGGTATAATAGAGAGATCGAAATTGACCTCCATGCTCTGGTTCAATGCTCATATGCGTAGCGAGTGTGGAACGAAATGGATATCGATGTGGATAAGGAACGGGAAATATAAGAAACATGGAGGAGTGGGCTCGACAGGAAGTTGATAGGAAGGATGCAACCGAGTTTCGCGGTAGAATTGTGGTTTTATGGGCGATTTGGAATGATCGTAACAATGTTCTTCATGGCAAGAAGTATAGAGCGCCTCGGATGTTGATTGAACAGGCCCTAAGGTACCAAGAGGTGTATAGCGAGATAAATAGTGAGACATCAGCAGCTAGAAACGGACCAAAGTCCAATCATGCTACAAACGGGCGAGCCATATTAGAATATGATTTTTAATCAACTGCTTATATTAATAAGATTTCTAAAGTAGGTATATTAATAAAACTGAATGTTATAAATCTCTCTTATCTCAAAATTAGAAAATTTCACAAGATCATTTTAAATAAGTTAGGACTAATCTAAACACAATACAAACGTATTGATCCATATATATTGTAATACTCCACTGAACCGAATGAGTTATTCGGGTGGGGTACCCCCTTGAAGTGGTCCATTGATATGCTTAAAATCTGACTAGTGCTTAAAGGGATTGTAAGTACTACTCATATCAACAAAGTGCACTTTCTTTTATGGTTATCCATTCAAAAGAACTACACAGTTAAGCGTGCTTGGCTGAGAGTAGTCTTAGGATGGGTGACCTCCTGGGAAGGTTTCCGGGATGCGCATGAGTGAGGACAAAATGCGCAATAAAGGACCTGTGTTGATCTGTGGGCCATGTACACAGCCTGGCGAGCTACCGTGAGTGACCGCTCCCGACCCGGTTTGGGTCGGGGTGTTACATATATAGCCGACGAAACACAAATTTTTTCTTATTTATAGTATCATATATATCATTCTTATCTCATCACTTATAGGTATTTTTCGTTTATTGGGTTATACTGAAAGTACTTACCCGTCTTTTTTATAAGTAATAGGTCTTACAAAAAAAAACCCGTCTTAATTTAAGACATCTTATATAATTTCTAATATTTTTTTGCTTTATTTACATTAATTGTGAGTGTATCTCAATTTAAGACGATCTTAAATAACAATTGATGGATAAATTAAATAACAAGAAATGTCCAAGTAGCCCTAGAGTAATAAGCAAGTGAACTTATTCTCAATTTGCTAAAGTATTTAAGTTGTTATAGTTCTATTAAAATTCATAGCTATAAGCATCCTATCTAATTTTCTCTAATTGTTATGTCATATGTGTATATACGTTTCTTAAGTTGTAAAGACTAAATAATATTTTTGAGATACCAATGAGCAAGTACAGCAATTCCTAAATAGATGTGTAGTGTAACTATTCAGAAAATATTTCTTGATATTACACGGCCAACGGCCGGGCATGAAATCTAGTTATGTAGTAGATGAAGGGATATGTAAGTTTAACAATGAGTAATCAAATGTCAAATACGGGTTGGATTATTATTGTAAATAGATCATTTCGGTGTGTTTTTATCAAATTATTTTGCGTTGGATGCGAGGGCGGACCCAGGATTTAAATTCAGGGGTAGCGAAAAAAAAAAATAGAGAGAATATATATGCTTATGATATGGATCGAACCGGGGATCTATAGATGAGAAAAAAAAGTCATTACCACTGAACCACTTGATGTTTATTGCATATTTAATGCGCATACATATATTTATTTACTAGTCAGCAGTATTTGAGGTAGCAAAAATCCGTTTGTTTAACCAATTATTTTACGTTTGGCGTAGCGGACGCAACCCCTTGCTACTAGGTGGGTCCGCCCCTTCTTGGATGCGCAAGTTATTGTATGTATAGGTTAGCCAATTAGTATAACTTTAAGGTTTAGTCATCTCAAGTTAATTCCGAATCTTTTAGCGTCATTTCAAACTAAGTCAGGTTTTACGTCTATTTAAGGTTGTTCTTTTCAAATGGGTTTTGATCATGGCAATTAACATTTGGAGTGTATCCTCTATGTCTTGTATATTTGACATGTGTTTTACTTGAAATCTAATATGTAAAATCCGGTGCATTAGCTATTAATACATGTGAATATACGTGTTAACGAAAATGAGAGAACTTGTTACTTTTTGTAATTTAAGAAATATTCTTTTCATTTGAACAATATTTTTAAGATAATCTTCATTTTCTATTATAAAGTTGATTACCTCATTCTTGAACAACAAAACCCAAATTGTGAGAAGCAAAGTAAAACACATCCACCAAAAAGTGAAATAATAATGAAGACTATAAAACGAGTAAAGGTGTGACAATTGTCCATACAAAACTTGGTAGACGGTCAATAATAGATTAAATAAAAAAGATGATTAAAGTAGATAATAATTCTATTTGTTTTGTGGAAAATTGTCAACCCAATTTCGAGTATTGTCCCAACACTCCCAATCCAACCTATCTATCACTTTTTTGCCTACATGATCAGACAGCTGCTCTTGCTTCAGACGCATCATTTTGATCTACAGTAATAAGACGAGATTTTGTACCCATTTTACAGATAAATAAAATCACTATTAAAAGATAAGACATCGTAATCGGTGACACTGACTATACCATTATAATTACATTTAATCTTAAAATAATCACATATATTTGTCTGAAGGTTCAAAGGAAAAGTAACCGTCTGAAAGGAGAATTTGTAATGATCACCATATTATACTAACGTAATTTACGTGTGAGGTTAATTAGTTAATGGCCCGACTACCTTTTTAGTTTTATCCCCTTAGACGAATAATGAGTTTAGTCTTTTAGTTAGTCAAGTCCACAGGGACACACCTGGCAAACAAACCCCGGATTCGAAAAATTGATCGAAAATATATGAATTAAAAATCGATCGAATACTATGAGCGTAACTCAACTCAATTCAAATCGAAGCGAAACTGAATTGAATTTAATAATAACCAAATTATACCCACTCCCGAAAATTAGAGGTGAATTGAACTGAACTAAACTGAATAGAGCCAAATTGAACTTTGCCTAGCTACAGAGGTGAAATGAGCTGAAATTAAGTCCAAAATAACAAGGTCTTCACTCCCTTAACTTTGCCTAATGGTGAAAATGTGAAATTAGACCCTTTAAGTTTCATTTGTACTTCGCAATAAAGCTCCATAAATTTAGTCGAAATTGATGTTAAACACTCTTTTTTTCATGAATATTTTACAAAAAATACATTTTACAACCTTTTAGGCCCTGTTTGGCAAAATTAACTGAAAAGGTAGCTGAAACCTGAAAAGGTAGCTGAAAACTGAAAAGCTAACTGAAACCTGAAAAGGCGACTGATAAGGTAGCTGAAAATTAGGAACTGATAAGGTAGTTGATTATGTGAAAAGATGTTTGGCAAACTAACTGAAAAGATAACTGATTTTGATGAAATGACGTAAAAGGATATGATAATTATTTAATAGTATGGATTTAAGGGGTAAGAAGGGAAAATCAGGACAAATCAGGTACCTGAAATCTCAAATGCTACTCTAGGTAGCATTTCATTTCAGGTAGCTTATTTGCTTAATTAAGCTATTTGCCAAACGCGTCAAAAGAAATAAGGTACCTGGAATTGATAATACAATAACCCCTTATGTCACGTGTATATACGTCAAAAAATTTATCCTTATTCTCGAAATAAAAATGACAAAAATATACTTGTTTACCCCACGGTAATATATAGGTAGAATCATGGACGTCATATTTGAAAACTTCGTTTGGCTTTAAAACTTTGAGCCCTGTATCGGAGTTTGCATCTTGGCAACGGAATTGTACCTCCGGCCAGCGATTAATTTCATTTTTTTATATCAATAGGTCTTGCTTGTGACGGGTCGGATCTTGCGACGGATATTTTGTGAGAGGAAATGGGTATAGGGGACAAGGTGGGTACCCCCATGTGCTTCTCCACTCACCCTTGATGGGTATTTTGTGAGAGAATATGGTATCCGTCACAAGCTTGTGACGGATAGTGTCCGTCACAAATGAGAATTTGTGTTTTTATATATATGTGATCATCGAAACTTTCTACCATAATAGTATAGGTCGCAACGACATATAGTGTTACCAAAATATAGATAGAAGAAGATAATTTGTGATAATTCATGATTATGATGCTATTTTATTCTTTTATGTTGTACTAAATTTATTTAGCTAAAAGAGTTCAACTTTATTATATATATAGAAAAAAGTTTAATTTTATGTTATGAAAAAAAACCATTAAGTAATAATTCATTTGTTAACTGTTGTTTAATTAATGGCTTATATAAGTGTAATTAATTCATCATTAATAAAAAAAACTTGTGTAATACTCCCTCCTATTTTCTATTTTGTTCCCCTTTTCCCTTTTCATCTACTTTTCTTTTTGTTCCCTCTTTTCTTTTTTGGACAACTTTGTGTGGTCCAAAATCAATTTTATGTGGGGTCATGTGTATTGTGTGGTTCATATTGATTCCCTTATTTCTTGTGCCAAAAAGAAAGGGGAACAAAATAGAAAATAGGAGGGAGTATTACAATTCATGCAAATATACTCCTTTTGACGGTCTCTTCCGGTCATTTATTTACTTAATTAATTTATGAGTGTTTCATTCATTTGTTTAACTTTTTATATTGAAATATTTTTGAAGAATAATTTAATCATCCACATAACTTATTGTCCGCTTATCACTCAATAACTATACCATATACTCGTATATGGTTTTCTCCACTTTCGTTGTTGTGTTACGCGTGAGGTTAATTAGTAGGGGCATCTAAGGCCCTGTTCAACCAATCAACCATAAGCACCAGAACCGAGTTTTTAGCTTTGATTGTCAAATTTACAAAATTTATTGATGGAATTCAATCCCGTCCTTGAAATATAATACCGAGGCATCATTTTATCTGAAATAAAAAACGACCTTCATTTATTTAAGAACGCTACTGTAAATTAGTTAATTCTTTGTATTAGCATTGTGGCACGTTTACCTTTTTAGTTTTAACCCCTTAATTTGACTAATAATGAGTTTTAGGTAGTCAAGTAGGATCAAAAGGCAGATAAACCTTTATTTTGTACTCCGTAGAATTTTAGGCTTGAATCCTAATCCTTTATTCTAGTTGGAATTTGGAAGTTGGAACAATGATGTGTCAATTGGTTTAATCCCTTTTTTTGCACAATTATTTGAATTGAACTGAATTACATTATTGAGTGAAATGATATGAATTAAACCGAATTATACTTAGTATTATAAAAGCGAACTAA
>JAGPOY010004157.1:0-12259 GCA_018983105.1 Silene uniflora | reverse complement strand
AGATCAACCTATATAACCAAATATTCTATCAACTCACTAATTCAAAGACATGTCTCATGGTAATCATCATAATGAGACTTTATTAGGAGAATTCGTATTTTCCGAAATATCCATAATTTGTAAGGCGTATAATAGAGTAGCTTTGGAGGAACACTTCCCTGAGTCTGCAAAAGACAAATTACTCCTTATGATAGGGAACAAGCCAAATCACTATTGCTCTTACGGTCCGTTTAATATATATCTTACATTGTGTTTACGAAGTACATCCTAGGCACCTAGTCACACTCCAACAAAATTTGAATTCAAATATCTGGACTAACGATTTCAGAAATGTTACACTTCAACTCGACAAAGCAACTTCCATCCTAGATGTTTTTAGGAAGTCAAAGTATTAGTAAAATGCTAAACTAAGAATTAGACTATTAGCCAAAACTAGAGAGCAAATGAATATAGTAGCTACAAAAATATTAACAAATGAATAATTCCTCCTACCCCTTCCATTTGCACCTTCAACACTAAAAAAAAAAACTTAAAACAGTGCCCTTACAACAACTTCTAGAGACGCACGGGTAAATTTGGCTTCTTTAGTGAACAAAGCTGCTGGAGCTAGCATTACTTAACACAAATCAGCCACCCAATGATCAGAACAGCAAAAATAGAAACAAAAGTTACTTACTATGCCTTTCATATTTGCACACTTGTTCAAATATCTGATGAAATTCCTGACATGACATCGAGCTGAGAAGTTCACGACTGTGCACTTTTCTATCATAGCAGGGTCTATGAGTTTCTTCAGAAAGCAAAACATAGTCAGATCCTCAAATCTATAAAATGCTAAGAGAACTAACACATATCCACCAAAAAGTACGCGTTGTGAGAATCAAACCTTATTGTTGAAATTCCACTGCCCATTACGAGGGTAGAAATCGTCACCATTTCCAGCTTTAAGCTGAAACCAAGTCACACAGTTCGGAGTGTCAAGTGGCCACGAACACAGGAGGTAGTAGGAAGATTGTGATGCCATATATATGCCAGTCGGAGAGAAAATACATGCTCGTCAGAGAGGAAACCGAGCTACATCATCCAGAAGGAAAATAACTAATTAAGAATAGTAAACTTTGCTAATCATGTCTATAAACATGTCATTTGCTACCCTTCTGCTACAAATTCAGAGTTCCATAAACCCCTGACTGACAAAGCTACACATCAAATTCAGCAATAATTTATTCACCCGTGACCCTGTCTACTTACAAATAACTACAGAAAGTCTCATATAAGCTTGGGGAATTGGTTGTGAGAGTTGGGACGATACTCGGTATCACCCGGCCCGTTAACACCGTATCATTTTTTGTGGTCAATTCAAAATTTAAATTCTACCTCGACCAATAACGATATTTTCTGATTAATGTTAATAATCTGCTAGTAGTCTAGTACATTACATATAACGTCATCTATGGTTGGATACTTGAATATAATCCATTATTCTCTGCATTAAGATCAATTTATAGCACAATACAAATGCTTACCAGCCATTCCGTTTAGTAGCATCATCAACAGATGCATCCAACATCTCACTCGAGGGAAGTTCCCCCTGAATTCATAGCAATAAATACCATCTTTATCATATGGAAGTACATGCAAGCACAAGAATTGTCTTCACATTAATTGGGACTCTCTAATGGATAGGCCTTTCTAAAAAGGTGCACGCTCAACAGCATAAATATTCCGTCAAAACTAAAAGGGTGATCATGCCACCAGCTTTTTACTTAATTAGTCTTAAATTTAATCTTTTAAGAAGTTAATCTTTCTATAAGATAGAATCGATAAACTTTGCATGTTGGACAACTATTCAAAAGTCCACATTCCAAATTCCAAACACTAAATTGAATATCAAGACTTGAACCAACATAACAAAAGCATGTTTTATCCCCTAAAAACAGGCAACAGTTAACCCCAAAATACCATTAAATCACCAAATAAACAAAATACAATCTCAAACGGAAAACGTTTACGTGAATAAAACACATCTTTAGAAGCATAACCCTTTTACATATTTTTCTCTTCGTAGTAGCAGTAATGGTGTTACTAAGGTAGGGACTTCGACGGTTACCCAATACTACCCGTGAAATTGATTGAGTTTTATAATGCTTTGCACTCACAATAATCATTAATTTCCTAAAGCGAAGGGCAGCTGGTAAGAATGCGGGAAATCCCAGAGGTGGGAGAGACAGACCTGCACTATAGTTAGCTTCAAAGGAGTTCAGTACACGATCACCAACGTTTACCTTTAACTTGCTTGGGTATAGCTCCTGCAGTGACTGTAAACACACAGCATGTTCGCAATACGCACTAACATTGGTACACCCACTAACAATTCAAGCTTAATTCATGCCCCTGATAAATTTGCCCCTGAAATTCAAAATCAAAAAGTAAATAAAAACTCGCACATGACCTAATACCAAATCAGTCCGAATCTGACAATAAAGATGAAATTAAGCAGGTTTTTTACTATGTTCCCATGCTTCACCCAAATCTTTTTCAAAGTAGGGACTAAATCAAAACGTATTTAAATCCTTCAAAATTTTGCGGGATCACTTTTGTGGGTCTGCGTAAAGAATGAAAAAGGAAGAACTGAATTTGGTACAACCAGAGAGGTAAAAAAGCGGAAGATCAGTTAGCATACTCATGGTTTACCTCTTCTCCATTAGCTTTGTAAATGAGCTGTATCCCCTGAAAGGCGAATTGCATGGCGAACCCAATCACCATCAACGAAGCTCTTTTTAGTTTAGAGGGATCATAAAGTATCTTGTTAATCAAAATCTGAAGTTACATGTAGAATTTAAATGCAAAGCTCACTGTCGGATGTCGAAAGAACGGTGTCGTTGCTGTAAAATCAGAGATTACACAGTTGATGTCAAAAATGCTGCCAACTTTAGTATGTTGCCATCACCTCATCAACCTTGACCTCCTTCACCAGCATCTCTGTCCGGCGAAGCACAAAACGAATAAATGGTTGAATGCCATAAATGGGCATGTCACACATTTTACAAACACTAATTTAGGTTCGGTCATAATATTATTTATGAACACAAATTTTCCGTCATATACCAATCCGTGATTAAAAAAAATATATAACCTCATAATAAAAATACCAAAATAACCAAGAAATTGATATTGGAATAATAGCATGATTGTAATTGTCACCCCCGGGACAGATGCAAAGGTTTACAAAGGTGAGTGGAAAAATATAGGAAGAAAATGCATAGGGCAACTTAGTGACTTCACTAACCTCAAGTGTGACCATCGGGCTGCTCTATGTATTGCCGCAAACAGCGGAGTTGCCTGACAATGACGATGACACAATCTGACCCACTTACCACGACAAATAATCTTAATACGGTTTCCTTAAATCCCAACTCGTTAATGACTGGTAAGATAATGCCGACTAACTATAGCTCAAAATAAAGTAAGCAACTACGACTTCTACAACCATTTAATAAGCGAGTGTCTTCCTATTGCGAACCTTTTAAGACGTAATTTTAAGTGTTAGAAATTGCAGTACATCCATTTTCCTCCGCAAGGTAAATTATTCTCCCCCTCATTAAATGAAAGGTTTAGAGGGATAACTCCTTCCCTTCCCTCTCTACCCTCCCCTACATTCCCATCTCATTTTCATATTCAAACAAAGCCTAAGTCCAGTACCAAGGAAGGCTTACTTACAACAGTGCATCTCACCTGTGAAGTGTGAATAAGCAACCTGAAATGGAGAGACAAGGAGAAAGCGAAAAGGAATCACCTCATGAAAAGACAAACCTAACAACTGCACAGTACACACATAAGAAAAACAAATTGCAATCAATAAGAGTTCAAACAAAAACCTATAATCCGAAATGAAATCAATTGAGGAATAAAAAATTAGCAAGATAAAACCGTAGAAAATTGCTTTCGCCGCCACTCTCACCTCTGTAGCCTGGAATCTTGTTCTTCTTCCAATGCCGTCTCAAATGAACTCAGAAATCGTCCGCCCCTCAGAATAAGCTTTCATATTCTGAACAATCTACGTCATTCTAAGGTCCACCATATGGGCACCAAATGTCGATCTTGGAAGCAGATTCTTAAAAGTCATCACAATGACCGAAACCACCTATCATAGATTCAATCATGCGACTTGCTGAGTCAAACAACAAATATAATCATGCAAATAAATCAAATCTAACCCCCAAATTATTCAGAAATTAGACCAGGCGTGTTTCAGGCGGTACTCTGCATCATATCTCTGAGGCCTACACTACTCACACAACCCCTGCAGGACCGCAAATTTATCATAAATCCAATAAATAGTTTTTGGGACTAAGGCTCTGACGTCGTTGTTGAGAGAAAATAATAACAATTTCCATTTTCAATGCCTGCCAATCTGCCATGACACTTTCCGTTACTTTTTGGCTTTAAATTCGTGCATTACCCTTTTATTCTAAAAATCTTACTAACTAAATCGGCTATACAAGGAAAAAAAATAAAGAAAACATCTCCCAAAAACGCAGACACAATCAGTTATACCATAAACAGTCTGACACAATCAGTTTATACCATAAACAGTCTGACCCAATAATGGCATGAAAAAAAGTTCCAAATCAAATAACCCAGAAATTAAAATTGCCCCTAATTATCACATGCAATCAATTTAAACCTAAAAAGAAGTCCCAAGTCATTGCATGCAATCAATTTAAACTCAAAACAAAACCGTAAAAATTGATAATCAATAAACCACCTCAATAGTTAACATATAGGAATAAAATGACAAGAATCAACATGCCAACTAACCTTCTACATGTTTGTACCAGCCGCAGCAATCGTCATCGCCATTTTTGTTGGTTTGATTGATAAGTAGATGTGGAATAACAATAACATGGCAAATTAACCTTCTACATGTTCTGGGAAACTGTAGAAGAAGAAAGGAAACTGTTATTCCATCTCGAAGATGGTGGAATAACAATAACAAGAATCGATTTGATAAGTAAATTGATTTGAATCCAAAAAAAGAAGAAGAAAGGAAACTGCAGAAGAAAAGTAAATCGCATGAGAGACAGGGAAGGAGGAGGGAGAGATAGGAAAAAGGGAAAGCAGTGAGAGAGCGTAGACAATAAAACTCCGTATATTAACAGCCAGGGGCATAATGGTCAGAAACAACCAAAAATACTGTTCTGGGAACAGTAAGTGAAGTTTAGCCTTTTTAAAGGGTTATGGAAATGTAAATGTGCCACTTGATGTTGAATCACTTTCTTCCGTGCCCCCAAATGAACCCACACATATAAAAATGTCAAGGGCTAAAAGGATTAAAGTTCAAACAGAAGCTTTTCGATCTCCTTTCCTTCAAAGAAGTATCAGACTTGACGGCAAGATGTCTAAAATTGAGAAAGAAGTGCTGGACCATGTATTTTCAGAGTTTTCTTGTGAAAGGTTTGTACACTCCTTCAAGTTTGTTGTTGGATACACTCCAAACAATTACTAGATTCATATGTATAGTTAGGTAGATACAGTCATGACTTTTCTCATTTGCTTTTCTCATTTCATTGTGACTGACTGGACCATTTTTTATGCAGTGCGATCCTATTTAGAACTGGTACAACCCTTTCAGTGACTCGGTGAGATTTCAAGACGCTATTATCAGGTGATAAAGTGCCTAAACAAGTGATACAAGCTTGGTGTTGCTTGTTGAACAAAGGTGAAACAATTAGAGCACATACTTCACCATCTAGGTTGTATCTCCCGCAATCTGTTGAACTGAGTTCCGAAATTGATGACAAGTTTACAGAGGCAGCTTTGGTAAGTATTACATGGTTAAATTTTCATTATGGTTTTGTGATATAGACATTTTTTAAACAATATAAAAATTATAAAATTGCAGATCTTTGTACCGATAACTTCTGAGAAGCCATTTGTGATGTGTTTTAACTTCCTAACAAAGAAGTTGGAAATTCTACATGTTATGAAGGCAGGATCTATCAATTACGCACCAAGTATTGAGTCTACGGTATGCGCATTTCAACCTACACGTTTTTTGATGCTGTTCTTCTACAGTTATATTAAGAAGGTATCTACGAATGTTCAACCACTTACCATGTGTTCAACCTACACAGAAAGAATTTGTGATAAGATGCTTGATGAATAAGATGCCATCTATACTAGACGTCTGTGACATGAAGGTGGAGGAGATGATTCTGAAATCAAATCTTGCTAATGGAACAGATTCAGGTATCTACCTAATGCGGTTATTGGAGAAATACAAAGGAGAAAGAAGGAATTGTTCTTTGGGTCTACAATACGTAAGCTGTTTTTACGGTCATATATTTATTTACGGCCATGGAGAGGATAAGCGTAAATCAAGTAGTTTTATTTTTATTTTGTAGAACAACCAGGTTAAGCTTTTTGGTACAAGGGCATGCTATGAAATGTTGTCTTCTGATGCTAATCACCTCAAAGTTAAAGTCTTAAATGATGCTGGTTCTATTTCGTTGGATATCAGGTCTACTTTTATGCATTTTCTAATTATATAAATCCAAAGATCTGAAATATCTTCTAAAGTTTGTGCTATATTTGTCGCTGACTTTTTAGACATGAAGTAAGTAATCAAGAGTTCCAAAATCAGAAGCAAACCAGAGGTGCCACCAAAAGCAGACGCCAATTGACAGACACAGAATTGTTGGGTCTTGTAATCAAAAGATGCAATGATGTCAAGTAATTTCTAAACTTCATAATCTATTTGTTGGATTGATTTGTCGATGCATCCTTAGAAATTGTTCTAATTGTAT
Source organism: Silene uniflora (assembly GCA_018983105.1). Classification (NCBI taxonomy): domain Eukaryota; kingdom Viridiplantae; phylum Streptophyta; class Magnoliopsida; order Caryophyllales; family Caryophyllaceae; genus Silene; species Silene uniflora. The sequence goes on along the minus strand of JAGPOY010004157.1, from coordinate 5,450 downwards.
GTGTTTGTAGCTACTTGGATGAGAATTTTGTGGCCATAGAATGGATGAATCTCTCCCAACCAGCAATGAAAAGTTTGCTTGGTACTCATTGGATAAATGATTCGGTGAACATATAGACATTCTTTTATTTATATTTATATTCAGAGTTGGAACATAATCAAATATTTGTAACACAATTACATTTGCAGGTGATTGACATGTTTGGTGTGATGTGTACATACAATCGACCAGATATTCTGTACTTGTCTTCAACAGTGCAGGTAGGTATCTAAGCGATGCATTTTGATTTTATGTTGTGAATATGAGGAAAGTATATGCCATTTGAACTAATTAATTTTGTTAAATTGTTAGTATGCTAAGCCAGAATTAAAGGTTAGTGAGGCGAAGTTCATTTGGTGCCCTTATCTTAAAATGCACTACAAGCCACAAGATGGAGCAACTATTGACAAGGTAAATCTACTAATGTCCAAACTATAATGGTTTATGCATATACTAATTACCATGGAATGGAATAAAAATGCAGATTTTGGTTACTTAACTTTTTAAATTATTCTTTTATCTAGGTTTTTTCACAATTGAGAAAAATAATAACCATTGGTTAGCTTGTATGTCTGACCTCAAGAAGGAGAAGAACTACATTTTGGACTCTCTTAGGTCATATAACAAAAATGATACGAAAGCTCGAATGGAATACAACACTTATGTGGAGGATATCGTATGTTCCCTATTAATTTTCTAATTTCAGTTGAAAATTTACTATCTAAGATAATTCATCCAAATCTGTTTATACCACTTCTCGTTCGCAGATAGTCAATGTTGCAAATCAAATACCCTGCAGCAATGGTTATAAGCGGATCAAGGCCATCAGCTTGTTTGCTACTCAAAATGTAGATGTACCTCAGCAACCAAACACGTTAGTTTTTTTAATATTTCGTTCCATTTTGCATAATGTTAACCTATTTGAATATCATTTTCAACATTATACTTTTTTTTTGAATAGTTATGATTGTGAACTATATGTCATGAAGTTTCTTGAAGCTACTATGATCAATACGGATTTAGGGAAGAACAAGAAATACTACCAAGTGAGTTTGGACTTAATAATTCATATATTTTTTTTTTTGTCAAAATTGATGAACCCTAATTTAGTTAATCGAAATTGAACAATCAACTGATGAACTCAGATTAATTCGTCAATCCTTTTTCCCCGAATTTCATTTCATTTCTATAACCCTAATTAAATTCTATTAAATGAAATTGATGATCCCTAAATTAAATAATCAAAACTAGTTTAGATCCCGCGCAATAAATGCGCGGTATTTATAGAGTTTTTATTTTTGTGTTATTTCAACATGCTGAATTAACACCTCATTAATTTTTAATATCTCAAAGTAATTATATTTTTATATGAGAACAAAAAATTGAACCGTAAAGTTATTCAAGAAAAATGAGTAACTTGAACTGTAAAATAATAGTGGTATCTCATTAACTGTTCGTTTTTCTTGTTATTATGTTTTGTTTTGAGGAAAAAAAATTATAACAAAAAATTAATCCAAGAGAATTGAGTAATGTGCTAAAATGTATTTTTTTTTAAAGTATTTTTTATACCACAAAGCTAATGATTCTAATTTATAAATTTTCTCAAATTTTTTTTTGTCCTGAGACTAATCAAAACGATTTTAATAATTTTGTTTATATATGAGTCAAGTCCTTCTCAAAATGTAGCATCAATAAAAGATTTAATAATTTATTTTTTGCCTTTATTATATTTAGTTAAATATTATAGTTTAGTATTTAGTGAAAATTATACAATTTGATGAAAAGATTAATTTAAATGTAAAGAATTATATAATGAAATACATTATATTTTTTAATTTTCTTATTTAGTGAATATAATTAAATCATCAATAGTTTCCATATTTAAAAAGATGTTTTTTAAATATCAGTAGATTCGTTTGTAAACTATACCACGGGATCACGTCTGTTGATTTATTAAATATTGCAAAATATCACTAGATTCGTTTGTTGGGCCGTGTTATTTTTAATGCTGCTAGTGTCTTAGATATTTTTCAAGCAATGCAGATTATTAGAAGAAAAGCCCAATCTGAGGCCCAAATACTTAGGCGGGAAAAATCACCAAGTTTCTTATTCTTTTAGTTTTAAGGGGTATTGGTCAATGAATTTATGAACCTTAATTCATTTCCCCAGATGTTTAGTTCAAAACTTTGATCTTTTGTAAAATTCTAAGTTATTTGTGCATAGGTTAGCGTGGAATTAGGGAAAAAAGTAGGAGAAAAAAATTGTTGTTAGTAAGGTTCGAACCCGCGATGCATCATAAGAGAGTTAGTGTTTGCGAATAGACTTGTAACCAGACAAGCAAGTGGTATTAACACAAACATTAACCAATTTCATTTCATTATATTGTAAATTTTAATTTATCTCGAGTGGTTGTCTTTTCATTTGTTATATATATTTAATTTAATTTATGATAAAGCCAAATTTTCCTAATTGGAGGCCCTAATTTTCGGCCATAATTATTATGGTTTATGATTTGATTTTCTTCTTTTTGTAAATTGTGATGTGAACATATCAATTTAAGGAAATGTATATTAAATTATTTTAGGAATGCTCTTCATATTGTTTAAGTAGGATATTTAGGAAATCAATTATCAAATCTTTCCATCTAATCGTTTTAATTTATTATTTAATTATAGAAATTTTGATTATTATTAATAAAAGTTCCATTTATTATTATAGAAACGTTGTTGCTCATCCATGTACGAGTTTTACTCTATCATGTACTTTTCTTCATTATTTTTCCATACTACGCCCTTTGCCTACAAACAAAACAAAACAAAAAACTCTATTTATAATACGATATATTAAGTAATTAAGTAATTATTAAGTCATGGACACTATTTCCATATTATGTATTCGGTCTAAGCCCGTATTATTTAGGTTAAACCCTAATTTCGATTGTACTATAAATATCGTATCTATGATGAATGGAAAGACAGAATTGGTTTTGATATCTATTTCGTATTCTTAGCATGGTATCAGTGAAACCTAAATCTACACAATAAAAATCCTAAATACCCTACTTCGGCTGCCGCCATGTCAGGCGACGATACACCTCCCCCTCCTCCTCTTAAAATTGAACCTTCTTCTCCCTACTACATAGGGAGTCATGATAAACCCGGTGACCGCATTACCGGTACCCGTCTTACTCTTACTAACTTCGACGAATGGAAGCATGATGTTCGGACTGCTCTCAAAGCCAGACGTAAGTTCGGATTTCTCGATGGGACCTATAAGTCGCCGCAGCCACCGTGCACCACTGAGGATTGGGAGACGATCCATTCAATGCTTGTTTCTTGGCTCATGAATCTCATTGAGCCCGAGGTAAAACATCTCTTATCTAATTACGATGATGCAAAACGACTATGGGACGATCTTCATGATCGTTTCTCTATGATTGATGGACTCCGAATCCAACAGATTAAGGGTACTCTGCGAGATTGTAAACAAACCACCGCTATGTCTGTGGCGGTCTATTATGGAACCTTAAATCAATTATGGGATGAATTAGATAAATATGAACCTATTATCACTTGTAAGTGTTCTGTTAGTGTCGGGCAACAACATATTGACCGTAGGGAGTCTGATCGTCTTCACCTTTTTCTGCTTGGTTTGCTTCCTGCGTATGACACCTTGCGCTCCGTTATTTTGTCGCAAACACCGCCACCGACTGTTAGCCGTGCTTTTCAGCTTGTTAGCCAAGAGGAACGGGTTAAGGGCATTCATAAACCTGATGTTGCTGCCTCCCCTGAAATTTCAAGCTTTGCTGTTCGCCCAACACCTTCACCATCTATTTTTCCACCTCGTTCCCCTGCTCAAATGTCGCGAACTGAACGACGCAAGCTATTATGTAACCAGTGCAATCGTATGGGTCATGACCGTAGTATGTGTTTTGAACTCATGGACGAGATACCCGACTGGTGGTACGAGTTCAAAGGCCTTCCTAATCCTAAATCTAATGTCTCGGGTGGCAGCCCGTGGTTCTTCTTCAAATAAAGGTAAGGGTGGTACTCGTTCTAGCGATCAGGCTCGGACTGATAATACCGTAAATGCGTCAAAACCTGAGAGTACTAATGTTCTTTTTACCGGCTCACAAGCAAGCTCTTCAACTCAGCCCCCTGTAACGATATATGGCACCCCTTCTTCCTCTCATACGTTTTGCGGTAAGTGGCTTATTGATACGGGTTGCTCTCATCATGTCACGGGTAACTTGGCTTGTTTAACAAATATTCGGGATATACCCGACCGCACTGTCGGCCTTCCATATGGTTCACAAGTTCATGCATCCCATGTTGGAAGCGTGACATTGTCTTCCGCTGTCTCTCTTGACCATGTGCTTTATGTACCTCAATTGCGGTGTAACTTAATCTCTGCTTCACAATTAAGTGACGCTCTTAATTGTGAGTTTATCACTAATGCTACTAATTGTGTTATTCTGGACCGACTTACGAGGACAGTGATTGGCACCGGTGATCGGCTGGATGGATTGTACTACCTTCGTCAAGAACCAAAAATCGTCACGAGTGCAGTGGGTGTGGATTCGAGTATTAATTTATGGCATCAACGGTTGGGTCATCCATCCGAGAAAGTAGTTAAATTACTTCCTTTTATTAGCAATAAGAGTGTGTTAAATAAACCATGTGATATTTGTCATCGTGAAAAACATGTTAGAAATTCTTTTCCGTTGAGTGATAATAAAAGTGACGGTTTGTTTCATCTTGTTCACTGCGATTTATGGGGGCCTTATGACACCCTTTCTACCAGCGGTGCCCGCTATTTTCTTACCATTGTCGATGACTACTCACGTGGTGTATGGATTTTTCTCTTAACTACGAAAACGACAGTACATGACACATTTATGAATTTCATAGCAATGATTTATCGGCAATTCTCTGCGCAAATTAAAACATTACGGAGCGACAATGGTACTGAATTTCACTCACTCCAACCGTATTTTCTTGCGAATGGCATTATTTTCCAAAGTTCTTGTGTAGGCACTCCGCAACAAAATGGTCGTGTTGAACGCAAACACCAACACATTCTCAATGTTGCCCGCGCCCTTCGTTTCCAGGCCGGCTTGCCCATTTTGTTTTGGGGAGAGTGTGCTCTTGGGGCGGCATACCTTATTAATCGCACTCCCTCTGTTTTACTTGGTGGTATAACGCCATATGAACTCTTATTTGGCAAACCCCCGCCTTTAGCCCATTTACGTGTCTTTGGTCCGCTATGTTATGCTCATAATCAGCGCGCTAAGGGTGATAAGTTTGCTAGTCGTAGCCGGCGATGTGTTTTCTTAGGCTATCCGGCTGGAAAGAACGGATGGTATGTATATGACATGGATAAAAGAGAATTTCTTGTTTCTCGAGATGTCG
>JAGPOY010004156.1:2543-14802 GCA_018983105.1 Silene uniflora | reverse complement strand
AACTTTTATACATATTTTATTCATCCCTCTCTCCTCTCACCAAACCCCACACAACTCTTTTACTCCTATTTTATTATTTTCTTTAATATTTTGGCCCCACAATTCCTTATTTAACTCATAATAATTCATCCCTCTCTCTTATCACCAACCCCACAAAACTCTTTTACTCTTATTCTAATAATTTCCTTAAGTACCGTGTCAAACCCAAAAGGGACAATTATAGTGAATAGGAGGGAGTATTATTATTATGTGAAGAACTTAAAATCAATTCACAAGTATATACAAGTATAATAGTGAATGGTCATGTGAGAAGAAGGCTGTCAATTGTCATAATCCTACAGTAATGCCTCATCATTTTCAGTCCCAAAGAGAAAAAATCCAGCAGTTAGCTAGGTCGGGGATATTCAATTCATGTGGTTGTCATATTTGCCACGACGAACTACTTAATACTCTTGTATTCCCAAAAATGAAAAGGAAATTAGCCTTCGATACGAGATTAAGTTATTCCCTATTTGTGCGTTAATGACTTTGAAACCACGTCGAAACATACGTGTACGAATGGCCAATGATTTGCAATGGAATAGTAGGTGAATCCTAAGTTGGTGACTAATTATCACATGATAGACTTTGATGATGATAATAATTTTAGCTTCCCTACCTAATCGAAAGTGTAGGTAGGAATTGGAAACGGTAGCATACAGACATACATACCCAAAATCAGATTTTGTAGACGTAACATCAGTTTAACGTGGCTGTCAATTGTCATAAATCATAATTAACAAGTTTAAGCGCACTACGGAGTACTACTCTACTCTACTACTACTAGTACATAATTTACGGGTAATCACATCAATTGACCACAATTAGGCAATTAAGTCCACATCACCAAAGTTTCCCAACCTGACGTAAGACATTCCCAACTACTAATCTTACGTATGTATGTGTTATGTGTATGCTCCATCTTTCTCATTCCAACATTCTGACTCTCTAAATATGTTAGGCAAGTTTATCACGGCTAAATACATACCAAAAAAAAAATCTATTTCTGAATCATCTTATAGCGTAGATAAGCATGTATACTTGCGTTTTTGGGCATCAAGTCAGATAAGGTGTACCTCCTGAATTAATCCTAGACATGTGGTTTTAGCAAGGGGACAAAATAAACGTGACTTGATACGACCTCTCAAAACACTTAAATTGCAGTGTATAATACACAGTTTTGAAAGATTATGGGCTCCTCACACAAAAATGTCCGGAAATCAAATGGAGGATTTCTCGGGTCAGATAAAAAGCCACACAAATGTTGATCTGCAACGCTCGTATGCGATAAATCAGTTTCAAAAAACGGATAATCATATAAAACCGATGTATACTAGTGTTTTTGGGCATGAAATCGGATAAGGTGCTTCTACAAACGACCCCAAACACGTGGTAGAAAAACAAAGAAAAAAAATGTGGCCCGGTACGTACGACCTCCCGAACGACTCAAAGTGAAGTGTATAATACACGGTTTTCGGAGATTCGGGGATCCGAGAAAAACTTCAAACAAAAGGTTCCTCGGGTGTCAGATAAAGAGGCCACACAAATTTTGAGATGCAACAAAGGTTTTTTTTAGGGCGCTTATATGCGATAAATCGACCTTTGTCGAAAATCGAGTTAACGTGGATAAGCGTTGTATACTTGTGTTTTTAGGCATGAAATTGGGTAAGGTGTCTTCTGATCTGAATCCCCAACACATGGTAGAAAATCAGTTAGAAAAAGAAACGTTGTCCGGTACGACCTCCGAACGGGTCAAACTGAAGTGTAATACACAATTTTCGGAGATTCGGGGTCCCGAAACCAAATTGTCTAGAAATCAAACACAGGATTACTCGAGTCAGGTAAAGAGACCACACAAATTTTGAGAAGCAACGAAAGTATTTTTTAGGGCGCTTATATGCGATAAACCAGCCATTGTCGAGAAAACCGGATAACGTGGATAAGCGGTGTGTACTTGTGTTTTTAGGCATGAAATTGGCAAAGGTGCCTTCTGATCTGACTCCCAAACACGTGGTAGAAAACCAGTTAGAAAAAGAAACGTGACCTGGTACGACTTCCGAACGGCCCAAATTGAAGTGTAATACATGTTTTTCGGAGATTCGGGATCCCGAAACGAAAATGTCTGGAAATCAAACAGAGGTTTCCTTGGGTCAGATAAAGAGGCCACACAAATTTTGAGAAGCAATAAAGGTTTTTTTAGGGCGCTAACATGCGATAAACCAGCCTTTGTCAAAAATCGGATAACGTGGATAAGCTGTAGAAAAAGAAACGTGGCCCGGTACGAGCTCCGAACGGCCCAATTGAAATGTAAATACACGTTTTTTTTTTTTTTGAGATTCTGGAGTCAATTTTTCCTCCTTTTAAGACAAATCATGATCCCTCTAATATTTTTCATTCTTCCTCCACTTCCCCTCTCTACCCCCTAGGACCTACCATCCCTTTCTCTCCAATTTTGGTATTTATGTTCATACAAAGCCTAAAATTTCTACATTATCTAAATACAGGGTTTAAAATTTTTTGATGTTCCTTAAATAAAACATTTTATTTTTTAAATATTATTAAAACAAGCAATTTAGAATTAGAGAAATGAAATAACATATGTCAAACTAGTAGAGTCGTTATATTGGAATTTCCCACAAAATTTGGCTTATTTTAAAAAGACTTCTGTAAATGCTTGTTTCTATCTCAAACTAGTAATTTTTTTTATTTATCACCTAAACTTACTTGTCAAATAATTTAGAACTGTATATGAATTCCATATTTTTTAGTTATTCCTAGATTGAAGTTTATCAATAGTTAAAGATGTGAAAATGACAAGATTCACAGCTACAACAAAACATAAATTTGTGTTCCTAGAGTATTAGAACGAACATTAGAAGCAGTAATAGATGATCCTGACTCCTGATTCGGTGTGGCGTTTCAAAATTGGGGAATGCAGTTTTGATTTTGCTTCATCTAGGTAGGTCCATTGATAAGCGATGGCGATAGTAGATGGAGAGAATTTGGACTCAAACATAGACATGCAAAAATATTGGCCTGATTACTAGCGTGCAAAAACAGTAAACTACAACCACCATAACATATCCTGGTCTCATCTGATCAAATACGAAGCTCAAGTCTACTAATCCCAAATCAATGCAACTAACTAACTAACTAACTTACTTAAGGCCATGTTCTCTTGTTTTTAGAGCGTATGGAGAAAACATCATGCCATTGGCACTGTCTCTTGTTATTCTGTGGTTGTCCAACGCCGACCAACCTACTCGATGTCTCGATCTAACCTTATTTGCCAACACTTATATCATGTGTCTTCTTATTTAATTAATCAACAGTTTAGGCAGGCAACCTCGCATGCTTGATGCTCCCTCCTAACTAACATGCTTTCCCTTCCCTAATTCAGTCAATGCCCTCACTATGTTGCATTATTCAAATCAATTATTGCTCACTTAATTTCTAACCCAACACAAGACTTGCTTGTTTTCTGCTGTGCAAGAAATGACCATTCACCTTGTGTGCCCGACTTAATTCTAACGAGTAGTTGAGAAAAAAGATGCATATCTATAGGGAGACCCTGAGAGGATATAAGGGTTGTCATATGGAGCTTTCCATAACAAGACCGACAAAACTCTCCTTCGCCACTATACACAAATAGTTAGATGGCTTCGCTACTCTTATTAGCCAAAGCGCTCCTCAGCTGTCGTCAGGAGGAGGAGAAGCTCTTGACAACGATGGAGCATACACTTAATATGGAGAATTACACTAATAGCATCCGCTTTTACAAGGCTGACAGTGACGACATCCCATTTTATATGCAGGTTAAGAAAGACGTGTATGGTTCATGTTTTCTCAGCCAAGAGCTAAGCAATCTAGCTCACTGAATCTTTAGCCGTACCCCAACAGCAGAAATTCAAAGCAGGGTCTGCATATGTCTTGTAACATTCTAGTGTTGCTCTTCTAAACAAAAAAGACTAATGATATACTAAATGTAAAACCGCTGTTGAAAATTACTGCTCGGAATATTATTCTATATACTTCTATTGATGTTGCAGAACTATCTAGCAGGCTACTTCATTGTTAATTATGTCTATTAAATGCCTTTCCCCATTTGTTCTCGCAGTAGTATGGTACTGGGCTACTGGCCACTATTGGTCATTTATCTTACATGGGTTTCGACTTTAGAGGGTGGTTCTTCTAACATCAAAGCAATCACAACGTAAACAAATATCTCAAACTTTTCTATATGGTAAAATTAAGCACAGATGCAATCTGTTAATGCATAATATTATGTATCTGTATTGCTATTTTCTATCAAAATTTGGCATAGTCCACTTAAATAAGAATGAAGGTGTAACCGGCTTGCAGAGCCGTGGATGGCACTAATATGGACTTTAGTTGAGAAATTCTAACTAGCTAGTCTCGGAGCCAAAAGGAACTGGAGCAAAGGTATCAAAGCTTAAAATACAGATACCTCTGTGGCTCTGTCTGGAAAATCTGCCTGCAGTGGAAGTAAACCCATGTCATCAGCTGAAGCAGATATCCCAACTTGCGTTGTTTTTTTTACTTAAATCATCACAACTCATCATGACCAGATCCTGCGCCGTCATTATTGGTGGTTGAGCCTTCAGTATTTTCTGAAGCTTCCTTCTTTGTAGAATTCTCCTCGGAAGTATCAGAAGAGGAACTTGATTCTGCTTCCTTCTTTACAGGTTTCTCTACCTTGGGTTTTGGTTTTGGGATTTTATTCACGCTGGCAACCTGCAAACAATGCAACCCATCACTGACTAGCTTCTTATGCCGCAGAGCAGGCCTTATTATTCACCTTAATTTAAACTTACCTTTGACTGTAAATTAGCCATCTTCTCATAGACTTCCTCAGAAGAGAAAACAGGTGCACTCGAAGCCGGAGTCCTATGAAAATGTTAAAGCAAGTAACACACAGAAATAAATTTGGATAATAAATAAAAGTAAAATCTATAATGAACGATGATACCCTGCTGTTAATCAGAAATTTGCAATTTTACTTCGACAAACAAGAAATATGCCGTGCAAAAGAAGGAAAGACACAAGGAATATATTAACAGAAGCAACAAGAGTGATCATCAGTGAACTGGTAGAAAGAAAACTTACTTGTCCTGCTCAGCTTGCTTTTCATCCAACCACTTCCTCAACTTATCAGCTTGACTCAAAACCTGCCAGCCCAGATTGGATTTTCAGCCAGTTATAATATCACCAAAAAAAGCTTCTGCACAAAATACCACCTAAAAGCTACCTAACCTCATCTATTCTTTCTCTTGGAATCCACGATTTGTTCGTTTCCCAGCCACGTACAGTCTGTACACATAAGGGACACAGTCAGTGCATTGTTACGCATTTCTACCACAGAAAAATAGAAATCCCTGTTGAACATATACAAATTAGTTCAGAGAATATAATCAGCCGTTCTGCTAGAAGATTTTTTCCAAATTATGCATGACATTTGGTGACTGGGGATCCTCAACCCCGCGAAAGATGGGCACCTTTATGAGAGACCATGCGTTTATGTCGTTTATAATTGATGCTGGCAACCAAAGCTGAGAGCACATACCTCTGAGACATCGCTAAATCTTCTAGCAAGTTCAACCGCCGCTGGACGAGCAGTAAGTTCATCCAATCTAATGCAAACAGAAATTGGTCAAGCATGGTCTCCCAGTCCAAATATGAACTAATAAAATTCACTTTTTGAACCGATAACAAACCTGAAAAATATGGGATCACCAATAGATTTCAACATGTTGAGGCGTTCTTCAAATTCACCAGCACTGGCGTCTTCACCATCCATGTACAGCCAATCTTGAACCTGGAAACAGCAAGAACTTTCGTTATGCACAAACAAAAAAATACTCCCTCCAACTTCCTTTATTGTTCCCCTTTCATTTTTGCCCAAAAATTAAGAGAATCAATTTGGAGGGAGTAGTAAAGAAAGGATAATTTTTTTAATTCTATCTTCCTACCTCCTCAAGCTTTGCCGTGAATGATTGCTTATCTTCGTTTGTCAATATCTGTTCGATCTCTCCTGATGATTCAATCTAGAAAAGATAGAACACAGGTATCAGTGTGGCATTTATGTTGTCTGACAAGTCAATAGATAAACTTTAGTTTTTCCCTTGCTCTCAACAGCGTTACCCCAGTGCCTAAGGGGAGCCTAGAGAGTGGGGTACCGAGGGTTGGATGTACACAATCCTACTCCTGTGTTAGCAACATAGAGAAGGTGTTTCCAAATAACCCAAAAGAAAAATTGTGTCGAGAATCATATTTACTAACTATTATTTCACATAAAATATAAGAGCTACAGTACACATTTGGGGATCTATTTTGCTTTATTTCAACATAATCCACAAAGTCAAAGAATAACGAGCCACTTGAATGAAAAGCTCTTTCTTGCTCTCATGTGATGTAAATCAAGATGTCTCCATTTCCCTACTCCAAGGCAAATTATTTACCCTCCTAAAAAGGAAAGATTTGGAGGGAAACTCCCTCCCTCCATTCCCCTCCCCTCCTTCTCTCCATTTTTTGTTACCCCCATTGCATGTAGTCATATAGATGCACAATCTTGTGAAATTTAACATGGCTCTCCAATAGCCAATGTGTATAATAACAACCACAAAGGCTGCTCTTAGTCTTGGATTTGTTTGTGGCCACACCATCTCTAGGAATCTCACCAGCCCAAAATTTTAAGAACACACAAAAGCAGTGGAAGAACGTATGTTTGTTAATAAAGAGGATCCACTCCGAGCATTTCCTCGATAATAGTGGGAATAGTTCTTATTTCACAAACCCAAAGCCGCAAACAATAGAAGAATTTGAGACTTGAGTTCTTATTGACACACAAGCCCGAAAAGGATCCACAGAGAAAGAGTCTTGTAACCTATCGACGTCATTGTAATCCTCACAATACACCTCAACTTCAACTAAAGATTGAGAGCATGTTTTTGTCTAGAAGGGACCTAAACATAATGTTCTTTTTGTTTTTCTGTTAAGTACAGAAGGATGTAATTTTAAAGACGGCCCCTATCTAATTTTTTATTCGCTTATATAAATTCTGTACAAATGGATATTTTCATTGATTAATCATAAAAGCAAAAGCACCAACCTTTTCTCTGGTCGAGTAAATGTATCCTTCCAGATTATTTTTCAACTCTGCTGTCCTCCTTCGGTCAGCATCTTTCTTGTTAAGTTCCTCAAGTTTGCGTTTTGCATCAGATAATGATCCTTCTGAAAGAGACAGTCTGTTTCCGCTTGCCTTTTCAGCTACCTTCTCATAAGAAAAAATAAGATATAATAAAGCAATAGATGCGACCCTTTAAAATAAAGGTTTCTTTTATAGAACTCCCTGGAGAAGAAAGTACGATTTACCTTCAGAGGGACCCTGAATGTCTTTTTCTTCAATTTCTTTTCTATAACTTCTGCAATACTTTCATTTGCCTTGCCATCAGTGGGCAAGTTGCTACTTTCTCCATTGGAATCTCCATTTCCACTTTCTGCAGATACATTAGCAGGGCCGGAGGCTTCAAGTGTTACATTCACAGTGGTAGAATTCTCCACTGTGAGATTTTTTTTCGGGACTTCAACCCACTCAGATATCTCAATAACAGCTTCCGCGCGATCTAGTGTTAGGACTCCACTTCGAGATAATGAAAAATGTAGGTTTGCTTTGATGGGAGCAGAGAGGTTTCGAGCTGAATATCTGGAAACATATAACAGAAAAATAAACATAGGCGTTGGAATAGGAGACTAAGTTTGGAGAACAATAAGAATTAAACAGCAAAGGAAACTCGTTTAATCGACATCAGTTACTAATCTACAAATCTTCACCTCTCAGTTGCATTGGCTAAGCCAGTGACTCCATATTGAAGAAATATTGGAGAAGAGACACCAGGTGGCAATGAGTCGGTATTCTCATAGGATAAAGATACCTCAAAATCTTTGTCATGCACAATGGACCTGAACATCTGCTCAAATTTTCAAAGACAAGGATATTATCAAAATAACGGCAATGCATTGAGCTTGAGCAGAAAAGTAAAATAACAAAATGTGAATCACCTTACTAGGAACCTTCTTCATACGTGGCACCAGAACTTGCTTCGTGGTTTCATCTTTCACAAGACCTGCACCGTCCAACTCCATGACATAGCCATATGTTGAACCATCAATCATGCCCAATTTTCTATTTAATTTTATTCCATCACTTATGTTTGCTGCATGTAATGCGGCTCCAAGAACTATAGCCTCATCTGCATCCAGATGTTTGTCAAGCTCCTTCCTTCCCAGAAATTCTTGAAGCTTAGCCTGCAAAGTTAAAATCCACAGTTAAACCCAACTGATTACAGAGACTTTCAGCCAACATAAAAGTTTTGCATTAAGGCAGCAGCTAGAAAGAGTGATTACTTGCAACTTGGGGACTCGAGTAGCACCTCCAATCAATTCAACAGCATATACATCGTCAGCTTTCAATGCTGAACTCTGGAAGACTTCCTTCAGAGGAATAAGAGCTTTCTCCCAGAGGTCTCCACAGAGCTCTTCAAACTTCTCACGGCTTATAGAACTCCTACAAGAATAAAAAATAATCACATTAAATTTTTTAAACTTGCTTGCTTTCCATGTGATACACCTTTATATGGAAAGGACGACAAAGACGATTTCAATTCAGTATTCCTCTAATACCACTATTGTAGAACTAAGCTCAGCAGATTACTACTCCCTCACTATCAATATAAGGTTCACATTTTCCTTTATATGTCGTCACACAATAAGATTGATACTTTACGCTACTCCTTTTTAGGATATTTTTACTCCTTTTTAGGATATTTTTTGGACATCTTCTGAATGAAACATCATATTTGTAATTGTAACAAATAACAGGCAGTTTAATATTTTCAAAATGGCATTTTGTGCAATAGTTCCTTTTTTGGAATTTCCGTAGGGTGAACAGGTAAAGGAGTAAACGCTACAGATAATGTGCCAAAGAGAAGGGAATTATTAAAGAACTAGATGAAACTCCATAAGTCCATAGTATTGCGCCTCGCTGGCTGCGCTTTGTCCACAAGGCACACTGAACTGAGGTATTTTGGCTTGACATAAGCTCGGCTGAGATGCAATTTTTTAACTAAGCTACGCGACAATATTTTTGCATTTTTCTATTGTTTCTTTCATTTTCCTCCAACATAATTCCAATTTTCCTTCCTAAAATAACCCTTTCCATAGTTAAAACTTAAAAGGACTTCATCACCCTCCATCTAATGACCAATGAAAGTTATTATCTCAGCCTCTTCGTTCATCACTTGCCTAATCCAAGCTCCAACATTTGCTAAGTCTTTTTTTTTTTTCCGTTAAAAACAATTTGTTAAAAAATGAACAAGAAACATCTGCAACACAACTAAAAAAAGCAATGAGATGATCCATGTGAGCCAACCCCAAATCATTTTAGAAAGGTGCGGTTGTTGTTTGTGTAAGTGAAAAGCAACTGAAAATTGTGGTTTGTAAATTTTTAATCTGCCAAAGAATCTAGGGAATGGTGGGGAAAATGTTTTTGACCCCACGTAGCAATTGAAGGAGGAAAACATTTGAATTCCCGTGCAGAAAATGCTTGTGAGTCCATCTAGGAATTTATGGAGAAAAACGTATTGGATTCCCCCACTCAATTCGGTTCAGAAGATTGTGGGGAATTGTCCAAAGCGCTTGCGGATGTTCGTAAGCCACTGAGTCTAAAGGAATGTACGAAGTTGAAGTTGATCATGGCAAGAAGAAAGTCACTGACTTTTTTGGTACTCAAACTTATACAGCTAAGGCTCCACCTTTTTTTTCCTTTGATTTGTTCTTTTGTAGCCACTTTGGAGGAGGTAGTGGTGGAGTCGGAAGTGTTAGCAGAAGTAGGAGTAGAAGGTTGGTGGGGTGTAACTCGTAAGCAGTACCATGAACAAAATTAAAGAAAGTTGAAAACAGAACTCTCAAGACTTGTACAAGGCTCATATGTTGAACTTATGGAAAATGCTGCAAGGCCCTCGAAAATCCTCTACTTGTTGACTCACGAAACACGTCAATATGTCTCAGTGGCAATCACAGAGATTATTAGATTATATAACTTAAAAAGTTCAAGTAAAGAAAATCCCAAGTGCTTGATTGTTATCCTTATGCAGATTAGACACTGAAAGGGAAGATGTGAATACATTATTCACCTCTTTACTAGCAAAAACGCAGAGATAACAGGTCGAGACATGGGTGTCATACCCCCGTCGTTGAATTAAACTATTGGGTATCTCCAAATGTAGAATCAAAACTCAAACAAATGCATAATACACACACATATATATATATAAGGTAGTCAAGTGAAAGTTGTAGCCTTGACGAACCTGAAATCACGTTCTTCATAAATAGATTCGACAGATATAGGAGCGGCTGTATTAGCGCTTAAAATTTCTTTAGTACGCTTAACTTGCTTCTTCAATTTAGCCATTGATTTAGGGAAGTTTCTGACATCAACCCCATTTCCCATCTGTTTATTGAACTCATCTGCAAAGTACTCGACCAACCGCATTTCCATGTTTTGACCACCTAGCTCAGAGTTCCATCTCACATCCTTAACCTACACAATACAATACCTTTGATTACAAGAATCCTGAAAAAGAATAAAAAGTAAACAAATGATATAGAATAATATATTATATATACCTGAAACTGGTTGGCAGAGACGGTTTTCCCGAATTCCTTGGTATCATAAGCAGAGAAATAAACAAGAGCAGCATAAGTAGTAGTAGCACCCATATCATAAAACACTACATATTTGGAATCATTAACAAACTTCTTATCAATCCCATACTGCAATGCAGCACCAGCATGCTCATTAATCAACGACAACACATTAACCCCACCCAATTGCGCCGCCTGCAAAACCGCCTTCCTCTCCGCCTGTCCAAAATACGGCGGCACCGTCACAACCGCGTCCACCACCTTGACCTTGGCATGGAACTCGGCCAAATCAAGGGCGTAACGAAACAACATCGCCAGCAGCTCCTCAAGCGAGTAAACCTGGGCGCCATCAACCTTGATCGCGGCAACACCTCTAGAATCTTCCACGATTTGGTACGGCAGGTAAAAGGATTTCGTGAATTTGTCAGCGAAATGGTATGGCTTGGAAACAAGGTCGCGGAATAAAGCGTAGACTTTGTCGGGGTAACGGGCGACTAATCCGGCGGCTTCTTCGCCGATTAAGCGAGTGTCGGAGTGAAAAGCGATCAAATTAGGGGATTTACGTTTGGACATTTCGTTAATGGCGACGGAGATAGGGATTTGGCCAGGTTTGAGGTTGACAATAGCTACTTTGACCCATTCTGATCCTAGATCTATGCTCATCACCGCAGCTTCTGATTTCCATGGGATTAATGATACTAACATTAGGATTAGGATTAATCCAACCCTAATCAACATTCTTATATTACTGGATTTGATTTGATTTGGGAATTGATGTAATTGTGGGTTTAAGGCTGTTGATTAGTATTAGTATTAGTATTAGTTTGATTCTCCAGACTGTGGGGAAGAATGAGCGTGTGTGTTTTAAGTTTGAAGAACAAGGTAGAATAGTAGTTTTGTAACAACAAGGTCATGCCAACCAATACATCTTCTACATCTGGATCAATTGACACGTGGCCACTTACCACGCGCTCACTGCGTTGTTTTTCTGTTACTACTCTTCACTGCCACGACATAAGCTTATTTCTTTTTCCTTTTTTTATTCAGGAGGTACCGTCAAGTTGACGTGCTGAATTTTGTAGAAGCCACTGCCAAGGTTAGACCATCCCCAAGCAAGGTCAATTGGAGGTCATGACCTTGCTTGGGTCACCTTAATGACATGATTAAGAGACTAATTTGGTGACCTTGTGGTGACCTTGAGTTGGCAAGGGGCAATTGTTGCCCTTGAGTTGAGACAAGGTCAATTTGAGTGACCTTACATGTGTCACTTTGTTAGTGGCTCATTTAGAATATTTGAGTAAGAGAGAGGTTTTGGTGGGGTAGTGAATGTAATAATAAATGATTGGAAATATTGGAAAGTGGAAAAATGATTGGGTTAGTGACCCAGGTCGCGACCTTCTGCTTGGGAGGGTAAAAGTAAGTCAAGATTAATAAGGTGTGATTAAGAGGAAAAATTTTGGTGACCCGATTAAGGTGACCTTCTGCTTGGGGATGGTCT
>JAGPOY010004153.1:0-12261 GCA_018983105.1 Silene uniflora | reverse complement strand
AAGCTACATACCCTAACAATGGTGAGCTACATGTTTCTTGTAGCTTGAAATCTTGAATAGGCCCACTTAACATAATCAACCAATAAAAAGCAAGCTAATTGAAATCAAGCATGTAGCTTGGTAGAGCAGGGTAGCTTTCAAGCGGGTCATATTTTTTCGACTCCAATGGTGAGCAACCTGCTTGAAAACTTTACAAAATTGCAAGCAGGTCCTTGATTATAACCATTGGAGATGCTCTAATAATGCTCAATAATTTCACAAATTATATGCACCAAAAAAAAAAAAAATCACAAATTATACTATAAAATCATCATAAAATACAATTATTTAAAAAATGATAATTTTATGTTAAAAAGTGATGATTTGATATCATAGTAAAATTGACCCTTTTTAAAGTGATCACCTTCTAACAAAAAATTATCAAGATTTATTATAAAACGGTCACATTTTATTTATCCTAACATACGACGGTCCACATAATAACTACTACAATAATTTACGTTCTTGAGTTGTTCTATTTGGAGCTACGTAATAGGCCATCATGCCATGCATATAGTTTTATAATTAGCATATGCTTCCAAATATAATATTAATGCCCCATTTGTTTAAAATGAGGGGTCACCATGCTAGGTTTTTTTTTTTTTCATATATAAAAGAATTATGTTCTTTTTAAAATATTCTAGGATGTGGCTACATTTGCTCAAAGTGTTCTCGGATTTAATTAATTTATTTCGGTGACCTAAAAATCTAAAATTTATGTTATTTCCCACGATGTTAAGAAGTTATGTCCTAATAACAAATATATTCAAATACTTTGTACTCCGTATATTTTAATGATTAATCTCCAACATTATTATGTTGAAAACATATTTAATTCAAATGATATTTTAATTATGTATTACTTTAACTCACTAAAATGTTTTTTGTAATAAAATTTTACGATGTTAATATTTACTTTGGGTGTAAAGGGAGCAACGAGGGCAAAATTGATGGTGAAAGGAGTTTGAACTCAGGTTATGAGTATATCAAATGACTTTCCCATCTAAGCTAACTGACATTTGCTTAGGCTATTATTAGATGAAATATCCAAAATATCAGGCAAACAAATTGAAATTACTAAATTTCGTACACAAAATTCTAATTAACTCAAATCGACAATCATCGAATCATAGATTAAATTAACATCTTAGTTGCCTTATCGAGTCAAATTTCAAATATGAGTACGATTTTACATTTGACGGAGAAGAGTACAAACTTACAATGATCTTTGTATCAATTTTTTTTTAATATGACTCGTAACAAAATTGATCACTAAGTTGGCGTATATCCTTTTCATATTCGTTTGTTTATTTGTTTATGGAAAATATTAATTCGTCAAATGTGACACCTTTGTGTTTGTAATTGTAAGCGTTTGGGGAAGAAAGAGTATCAATCAAAATCACAAATGTTGCAACCTTACATGTGCTTACAATTATGTGGTTAACTCGAAAATGACTCATGAGGTGTAGACGTATCATCAACTCCGAAAACTATGTACCTCTGATAAGCCTCCATTCCGTTTCTTATAAGACTGTTTCACACAAGAATTTGTGCAATGAGAAAACCTGTGACGACTTACCAGCGAACAAGAACAAAGACTCATATAAGAGCAATATGACCTTAAGATGAGGTCTTTTGCGGTCAAAACATACCTCGTTAGTAAAAAGGGAGGCCAGGGGGCGCAGTTTATAGACTACGATGGCACATGACCGAGTATTACTCGGTTCAAACCAAAGGATATACTGGTCGATCTCACAGCCATTAACCAAAAAAAAAAAAAAACAGATCTGCTGCTGCTCTGTTTATAAATCATTCAATGCCAACATACAATTTAACATAAAGTTGGAAAAAAAAAATATGTATAAACCCGAAATCCTAAGAAGTTGATATAGAAATCACAGTCGCTGCAGTGGTGATGGAACTCTACAAGGCCGAAATCAAATGACAGACAACAAAGAACAAAACTAAAAGAAATCAAATTCCAAATAATTATCGGACCCTTTCTGGTCAGGCATGCTAGGGATCTTGTCGGCCTTCTCGCTTGATGATGCAGGCGGAACAGGAATACGCTCGAATTCCACAGGTCTGGGAATCTCCGGTGGGCTTGCGCATCTAATCAAAGCCCAGTTTACTCCTTCAAAGAAAGGATGTTGCTTGATCTCTGTTGCTCCTCGCTTGTATGCCAATCTATGCTGAGGCTCTTTCACTAGTAATCCCCTGATCAGGTCCCTTGCCTGAAAACTTACAGCTGGGGATTCGGGAAATCTCAGAGGTTGCCCGACAACGTTGAAGAGGGTTGCCCTGTTGCCTGAACCCTTAAATGGTGTTTTCCCGAACAAGAGTTCGTACATAAATATGCCGAAGGTCCACCAATCGACTGCGCTACCATGTCCCTCTCCTTTTATAATTTCAGGGGCTAAGTACTCGTGGGTTCCGACGAATGACATGGATCGTGCATTTGTTGGCTCGGCCATCAGTTCCGGTAGTGGTATAACTTGGTTCTTGACATCATTTTTGGGCTTGGTCTTTTTCTCTTTTTTGGATTTGCTTGAAAAAAGGCGGGGTGTAAAACAACTTGTAGGAGCAATACAAGAGGGTTGAATACATGATGAGGGCTCAATGCATGCAGGCTGAACGCAATACCCAGAACTCTTCTTTAACCCGTCAACGTCAATAGAAGCAGACTTAACAAGTGTCGGGCTAACAGTACACCTGAGTGATAGGTCAAAGTCGGAGAGCATAATATGACCATCTTCCCTTACAAGAACGTTTTCTGGTTTGAGGTCACGGTATATAATTCCTAGCATATGCAGGTATTCCATGGCTAGCAGGATTTCTGCTACATAAAACCTGCATTACCACGTCAAAGAAGTTGAGTAAGAAAACAAAAAATGATTTTAAACTATATCAGGAAACCTCTTCGTTTGGAATTGAGGAAGTGGAATCTTTCTAAGCAAGACATGTACAATGTAGCCAAAACGGCGTCATGTACAATGTAGCCAAAACAGTTCATTGTTTCACTACAACTAGCCTCTGATATTGCTTAAGGGCATTCACAATGGTACGGTAAATTTCCATCGCACATCTTTCCACATAATCAATTTAGAAACCAATAACCTAAGAACCTACTCCTATCAGCATCAATGGAAAGCAAATGCTCAGAAGTCCAATCAAGGAGGACCCAAACATAATCATTTAAGCAGCAATATATTCAATCAAACTGTAATGCTAAAAACTCGTTGAAGTTTGAATTTAAGATGTACAAGGTAACAGATTCGTTAAGAATTGCAGCTTTCGAATAATCTGTCTTTCGTCCTTCCTGAATCCTGAGTACTAAACTCAACATCCACAAATCCCAGCATGATGTTTAAATATGTTTCCACAATCTCACTTTAATTAGCATTTACCATTCTAGCTTACAAATATGACACTCATTCTCATCACCCTATTGACAGAACACTATAGTCGTATCAGCACCAACTCATCCTTAAGGACCACCACAGAATTAATCCTGCATATGCAAATTGTCATCCAGCTATACAAAAAAATACGATGCAAATCATTCCCTATCATCACCCCAGTGCGTATTAAAATGCTCCCACTCAAAATGAGGTGAGAAGGGTTCGGATATATGCGACATTTCCTCTATATGAAGGACGCTAATTCCAACTGGCACACAACAAAAAAACGGGACAACCATCTACTCCTCCATCAGAAGAAAAACAGAAAAAAGAAGCACTGGACACTTACAAGTTACAAGCCATCTTAATATCGTCCATTATATCTTCACCCTCACAACTATTAATTCTCTGGCCCCACTAAAAAGAGGCACAAACACAATCCATAAATATCTGGAAATACCTAGATCTTCAAAAGTTCAAGGCAACTATTAATTAACTTTATGGTCTATTTGGAAACAAGTACTCCGTATTTATTTGCAAATTCAGATTTGGCCCAATTCCCTTGTTTGGCAAATCGAAACCATTTGGATTTGAATTAGGAACAAATAATCGGGGATTTCAGTAGAATTTTCAGCCCATATAATCAAACAGCCCGTCATTCTCAAATCTTTTCGACCGTCACCTTTCTCTCCACTGGCCATCTTCGCTCTTCAGATACCAATTTACTCACTTTGTTTTCACTGTTTCAAATTAAAGTTACTTGCTTTATGCACACCTTACTCTACTAATGATGAAACTTGAAAGCCAGCGATGGAGTATAACAATCCAGCCCAAACAAAAAGTTGATTTTCATATAGAGCACAAATTGTTATCGGCCAGCAATAGTAGCAAAAAGTCAAACCACATTTTACTCCCATAGAAGAACTAATCTAAGTATCTTCCCACAAAGCTCACTAACAAGATAAGCATCATAGGCCAGAATCGGTATAACATTACATATACAATACATACCTCGGAACAATCAAGCATCAACAAATTTAGCTAGCAAAAATCAAGCTAAGCAGCATAATTGGTAATAAAACATTCCTAATGCATTATAACTATAATTCAACATGAACTATTTACATCTGTTGAGAAGCTACTTCATTACAACAGAAAGAGAGTATACGAAATCAAGGGACGGAAGATAAATACGTGTGGGCACTTTCAAATATGCGTAAGGATAAAGGCTTAAAAGAATAGAGCAAGAGCATCAAGTGGAGAACTTGAAAGTTGCACCTTAACAACAGCACATGATAACAAGAAGATTTCCAAAAGACACACATGAAAGCATAGCAAGATGTATACACAACACAAATATTCTAAAATCCTGCATGAACTTTCACCTACAGAATAAATTAGGGAAAAAAGATGCACAGAGGAAAAATTGAACATGTGGATCTTACTTTACTGCTTGCTCAGTGAAATACTTCCCAGGTTGTCGCTGTCGGAGTGTATGCAAGTCGCCTCCTGAACAGAATTCCATCACCACACATGAAAATTTTTCTGTCTCAAAATGAGTGTATAGAGTTGGAAGGAAGGGATGGTCCAGAGATTGCAAAATCTCTCTTTCGGTCTGAGCTCTAAGCAGCTTCTTGCGGCTTGCCAAAGATGCTTTGTCCATAACCTTCATTGCAAAATAACATTTTGTGCCAGTTAGCTCCGAAAGGTACACACTTCCAATATCCCCACATCCCAACCTCTTCAAAAGCCTAAAATGGTTTAATCCCAACAGTCCATCTCGTGTTCGCACAGCTTGGATGGCTTCCCACCTCGTGTCCTGAGATTTGTGTGGTTTGTTAACACTGCTACTGAAGCTACTACAAGTGCTTTCATCACTCACATCACTGCTTGTGCTACCCCTACAAATGCTACTCTTTCCACTCTCGACAAAATCATGTCCACTCGTCTTTGCACTCCCGCTCGTCTTTGCAAGACTTCCAGCCCCATCACTCACTTTAGCAGAAGATGTGCCGATTCCTAGATCTGATGTCTTCCTTTCATCTCCAGACCCACGTTCTAGTGACAAACCAGCGCTGAGCTTATCAGCTAAACCAATCATAGAACCATTTTGTAAAGATGCTCCCTTCTGTGTATTCCCTTCACCTGCTTGACCACCAGATAATTTCCTCAGCCTATCCGGAGAAGTTCTCACACTCGATTTTGAGTCCATTAGAACAATCACAGACAAATTAACCACAACAAATTCCGCATCCCCGTAACCCACCCAAATAAACTCAATCCATCAACCCCACAAGCTTAACATCCAATATCTCCCCCTTCAATTCCACTAAACTCCATAAAATTCACTATAATCAGGCCACCCAGCACTCACAAGGATAAACAATCACTGGCCCTGAAAATTTACGAGCTTTTCGTAAGTAAAACTAGCAAATCCAAAACAGCAGAATCAAGAGCTAGAACAAAATCAACCTAATGATCCTCAAAAGAGACATAAACCTTTACTAAAAGTACACACTTATCCTAACACAAGGCATGCAGTGCATGTAAAGCTAGATCAATATTCCAACACCAATACAGATGTTAACTAGCTTAGTTGGTAAAGTCACGAGCGATGTTGTTACTCATGACCTGGGTCTAAACCCCGTCAGCATCATAATCGCCCTTGTGAGTGTTGTGACTCCCTTTACACCCAAAAATAAAATATTCCGACACGAAAACAGCTAATCAAAGATTCAAAAGGGGTAAAAACATGAACAATAATTGCAAAAAATTACCAATAATAATGAAAGAGTGGTGCATATGCATTCATTTGTTTATCAATCAAACATAAATGTAGTAGACCTATGACGATGAAAGGACAATTAACAAGAGATAAGCACAAGTTGATAAAAGTAATAATAATAAAAATAGATAAGAAACCAACAAAAAAAGGGTCAATTAAAAAGCATGTCTAGATCACATCAATAATAAAAGACACCCACTAAAAATACACAAATTAAATCAAACACTTGAATACAATTAAAATAGATCCAAACAACAACTTCAAACACAAAACCCAGATGCTAAAAACCAAAACAAAGCAAAACCCAGATGCTAAAAAGCTAAAACAAAGAAAACCCAGAAAGGAAATTCCTTACTTCGGTAGTAAAGATTGAAACTTTAGGGTTTGATTTTTGCTCAAAAAGGTGAAATTAGGGTTCTTGGGAGTGATTAATTGGGGGAAAATGTGGGGTGATTTTGGTGAGGGAAAGGGGAAATGGAAGAGAGAGTGATGGAAAAAGAGGGAAGTGAGAAATGAGATTTGGGAAAGTGTGTGTTGTAATTTGGTGGGGTAACCATCAACACATAGAATGAGAGATGAAGGAGGAGACAGTGGAGATGAGGGGTCAAAGTTCTAGTAAAAGCCTCTTTTTCTGTTTCATTTAATTATTGTGGGTGGGTCTTTTGTAGACTTGATGAAATTGACCCGATCCGAATGACACGAGTCAGATAATATGACATATTGACATGTTCTCGATTCAACATTTGACTGAACATCCGAGTTTGACTTGTTAACCCAATTGTTCCGGACAAGTATAGCTGACTAGAATGTTTATTGTAACACATTGACCAATATTGCTTAATAACTTGGAAATAATAAAGTTTTACCAAATTTATTGCAAACCCGAAGCGGGACGACCTAGTATTGGCCCCGTTGACCCGCTTGCCATGTGTAAACATGTGTGTGGATAAGATATATAGGCCATGTTCTTTTGGACTTCAGTTCATCTCATTTCTGTTCAGTTCAGTTCAGTTTCAGACATTTTCAGTCTAAAATAACAGGGTGAAGTGAGATATCGGGGAAAAAAAGTGAAATATTCAAGTAATGAAAATATTGACCGAGCATAAAAATACAAGAAATCGTTGAAAAGAAAAGAGTTATGGTAGCGCGATGATGGTTATATAGAGAATACGGAGTATTTGAAAAAATTGAACTAAAATGAAAATTAGTAGAAGTCTGACACGCCCAAAACGTCGCAATTAAAGGCGCGCAAATTAACAATTTATATACCGCAAAACATGCTAATTACACTAGTTCTAAAATAAGTATAATGACAAGTAATGGGATCGAACCCAAGAGAAGGAGGGTTTTGCAAACGATTTTCAACTATGTAAATAGAGTAATTGTGACAAGTAACAACAAGTAATAAAAAGGGGGGTTTTTGGTTTGGTTTTCAATCAAACAAATTTCAAACAAGAGTGTTCAACAAGCAAGCTAGCAAACGTAAACAATTGATTTTAAGACGGAAATTAATCAATATGAGAAGAAAACTTAATCCAATCCTATTAGTGATATCTAATGGTTGATTATCGACTCAATATCTCCCCCAATTACTATTATTACCCTATTATGAGAATTACTTCTCCAAATCTTCTTAATTAGTGGCAAAATGTCAAGGAAACACACTTAAACATTCTACCCAACACATAATACGACCCAAGTAGAAATCCCGTACATTGGTTCATACAACAAGAAGATAAAGCACTAAAGATTCAATAGGGAATAATTAGACACAATGAAATCCCGATTAATGCCTAATTACAAGTTAATTCCCTTCTTAATGACAAGATTAGGAGGAAATCTCACTCACTAATCTAATCACAAGGTGTTGCAAAGATGAAATCACAAGGCAAACCCACTTAATGATTCCAACAACAATGAAATTGAGAGATTAATAAGAACAAGTAACAAGGAAATCCCACTTAATTACTTTAATCAAACAATAATCTCAAAATCAAAACATTAAACACAAAGGAGTTAACAATAATAACAATAATTAGGGAAAGATTAAGAGTCTTACAACCAAAAGATTACACCTTTTTGGAATGGATTAAGAATAGAAGATTAGCTCTCCATAAACATGATTAACCCAAATAAAGATGATTAAATCCCAAATTACAACTTAATTCTTCAACAAAATATAATTATCAAAAGATTATGAGAGATGGTATGAGAGATGATGATAGATGATTAAAACCCTAATGCAATAACCTATTTATAGCCTTAACCTAATTGGGAGTAATGGGCCTTGAATAACCACCCAAATACAATTTGGCGAGAACAGGGAATTCGCACGGTGCGAATTTTCAGAAGGGAAAATCGCACCGTGCGATTTTTTGTCTGGACAACACTTTTTCAAAAGGTCATATCTCCCTCGTTACTTGGTCAAATGAGGCGTGTGACCTATCGTTGGAAAGCTAAGAACATAAGCTTTCACCTCCACTTGGCCTTGCATCGATAGGAGCTCTAGAACTCAAGATATACCCATTTGAAATTGATCCTTATGCAACCGCAACTTCAATTCTTCAATTGCTCCATCCTTCCAATACTTCATGTCTTTGGTAGTCTTCCTTCATGGTTGTAGATGTTTTGTATTATGGTAGACTTCAAGACATGCCTTTGCTTCCGATCATTGCTCAAAACTCCATTATTACCCCGACACTTAGAAATTGGTAATAGTGACGTAAATCATGTAAAACCGCATCCCAATGTCGCTTTATTGTACTTAAAATATGCTAAAAAGATAGTAGAAATACGAGCCGATCAAAGTCAATGAAACCAAGAGGGTAGTTTAATGGTCATGTCGTTTGCTAATAGAATGTTGTCAATTGTTTTGTACTACTGTGCAAAGTCTTTTTCTATTTTGGATTTATTAGATTAAAATTCTCATTAGATAATTTACTTAATTACCTGCAAAATGACTAACTTATTCTTAAATTCGTTACTACATTATACATGTAGCTAGGTTGATAACATCATCAAAGAGACAAATACGAGTACTATGTACATTCTTGTGATTATACACACTAACTTTCTTTTACATTTATTTATTTAACTAAGAACAAGTGTAATTCCAAACCATTTTCCACCAATCTTTAAATTTAAAAATATTTTTTTAGATGACGAGGAAACCCACAGTCACTATTTTTAGTGTGTTTAGTGTGTGTTGGGTAAGTCCTCAAGTGTATGTGATAGCCTGCAAATCACGCACATCAGGTTAACCACACCTCTATTCGAATTGCCACGCTGTTAGACTTCAATCATTCAAAAAAATTTCTCCCTCTCGCATCTCTTACATCACTCTTCATCAATCGTACAATTCACATCCTAAATCCTTAATTTTTCTCTACAAATCAAATTAATCATTGTTATTTATCCAATAAACGGTTGTAAGGAGATAGGGAAGTAATCGTCGTCCTATGATATTTGATCTGTCTCAATTCTCAATCATTTATTTACCGTATTCCTGATAAGATACAAAAATAAGAAAAAAAAAAAAACTAAGATGAAGAGAGATATTTTCTATATTTCATAGAGCCAAAAACTCATTATTCTTTGGTTTTGAATTATGATTGCAAAATCAAAACCATTCACTAAAGTCACTTTTTTCTCTCGTGAAGTAGTAGACCTTCAATGCAATTCTCGGCGCAATTTTCATCTCGAGTCATTCGTCAAATCACCTATCTATATATGTTGCTAACATAAGGTTAACACTGCGTATATCCGACCTTTTTTCTACCCTGTAATTTACACTTTGCAGGAGCTATTGAGATATTGGGATAATGTTGCGATTTAGGATTAGAAATTAGATTAAGCATCGAGCCAACCCATGCATGAGTCCATGACCCTCCCTTTCCACTTGCACGTGCATTTTTGGCTCCCTATATGGCTATATATTATGCTGATTCTTGTAATCTTGTGTATATATAAGCGATACAAAATGTTAGATGCCATACATTTAATCTTATACCATAGTGGTTATACCATAAGAATCCTATGCTCATTATTCATTAAGTTCTTAATTTTAATTATACGAGTTGTTGCCACATGCCATGCATGTGCATGCAGTTTTACAAATCTATAACAATTTGGTTGAAAGCTCGATATGGCTCATTAGTCATAACTCATAACTCATAAGTCATAATATATAAATTAATCCATTTCATTAAACAACTACTAAGCTATAACAAAGTGAAATTAGGAGTATGGCATTGAGCATATCTAAAGGCCTACGATCAACCGACACAATAATCTTTTGACTCGTCAAGTAACACCTATTATTATTGAGTTAAACTAAACCAAACTGAGAAAACTGAGCCGAACTGAATTGAAATAAATGAAGCTAATCTTAACTGAATGTAGTTGAAATGAAAGTTACTTTTTTGAGTACCCGTAAAATAAAAGAGTTACATTGAGTAGATAGTTGAACTGAATTAAACTAAATGAAACTAAGCTGAACAAAGTTAAACAGAATGAAGTTAAGACTGAAACGCGTTGAAATTAAACCAAAATGAACATAGCCTACATATACATATATACTCCAACTAAAATATACGTAGAAATTTTATATCATCATACAAATAAGCAAGACTGGATTAACAATATAATGGTTAAGAAATTAACTCGCTATTATGCTTGATACATTACAACATTCACAATATACACACTCAATATTACAAATATACAGAAAATGCATTATATTTTCGATATCTCAAAAAGTCGAGCAATAATTACAATATCATCGAGTCACTAAATCTTATACGAGACGGTGTAATAGATGGGTTGGATATTAGAGTAGGCCAGTTGAAATTAGGTGGTTACTCGTTAGTTTAAAATGGGATGGGGTTGGGAGTTTGGGACCAGTTATTTAGTAGACTGAGCTTTTCATGGTACACCGAGCCATGAGAAGACGACGAATGAAGTTCCCCATAACAAGAGCATTGAGTTGCTTTACAACTATCAATAACTATTATTCCCATATGTTCGTCACATGGCCAGCAACTCTATGTAAACATACAACCAAGATATAGCCTGCAACTCCATACACAAAAATAATAGGAGTACTACTCCATTGTCAATTCTTTCCGTTTGTTTTTGACACGGAAATAAGTAATACGGAGTAACTCGGAGTCTGAAACACCTAAAGAAGAGAAACAGCTACAAATGATAGAGTTCGAGTAGTTTTAGGCCCAGTTATTTCTGCTTTTAATTTCAACTCATTTAACTAAGTTTCGTTTAACTTTATTCAATTCAGTTTAGATATGGTTCATTCAAATTAAGGCCATATTCTTTCTAACGTAATTTCAATTCAGCTTAAATTTATTAAGTTCGGTTCAATTCAGTTTATTTTAGCTAAGCTTCATTCAGTTCGGTTAAACTTCCTATCGGCCAAAAAGAACAAAACATAACTCTTACTTCACCTTCATTAAGTGCATCTCAGCTTCATTCGGTTATATTTAGTTCAACTCAGCTCCATTAAGTTCGGTTCAGTTCAGCTCTTTTCAGTTGAAATTACCCATTTGACTGACTAACATTAGACGTTGAGTCCTACCTAGCTTATTAAGTTATCAGTTGGAGATCATGAGCCTGATCCGAACACTTCTACCCCTAATCCTATACAAGTAACGATTGTTTTTACATCTGTTATGAGGCATACGTTAGAGGCACCTAAATGAAAAGTTCGACAATTAATATCTCATTAGATTACGAGAAAGTTATTTTTGTAGCGGAATGATCAATTTCACTTTTTCCGAGCACCACCTCGCACTTATTGGAGGCTTTCAGGAAATGTTAGCTTGCTGGCACAACGACGACAAGGAGTCTTGCGTCCACTATTTCGTACTCCACCAACTTGTTTTTTATACCCGACATTGTCTTTTTCTAGTGTTTAATAGTTGTATTTCATTTAGCTACATTCCTAGGGTTTTTAATCATGTTGCACATGGCCTTGCATGTAAGGTCATGGTAGACTAGGATGCTTTTATTTACCGCTGCCAA